>DWON01003236.1:0-18449 GCA_018251015.1 Phocides pigmalion okeechobee
AAACTGTGGTTGCACTATTTGTCTAAAAACAAATATCGATACAAAATAGGCATAAGTACCCAATAAACGAAATGCATTATTTATGGTTATGAAGAAATAATAGTAAAAGAAATATATAAATATATAAGATCACCTAATATTAAGTGGTTCCTACCACCCATGGACATGTACAACAAACTCCATAACGAACCAAGGTGCCGCTTGAAGTCGATCATAGACGCGTTGCTACCTATCGTAGCTGCTTGTTGCCTTATTGGTGATCCGGCAACCAAACCCTTCTACCGGAACGCAACTAATTTTTGCGCTAAAAATGGGTGTGGAGATGGTACCTCCCCGGTAGAACCTTATAAGTTCTACCACCGTGAAAACGTATAAAGATTTACGTACATAAACAAAACAAATATTGTGTAGGGTGCATTTAACCGTAAAGTGCAATCATAAAACGGCAAACCTGAAAGATAACATTTCATAGCGAGTTCAGGGAAACCCATTACTTACAGGATATTACATGTAACAATGTCGGGTACTGCAAGTTTGTTGTGTACATACAAAACTAAGCGATCTAAGAGTCGTGATCGAAATTGTTAATCACTAATATTACTTTAAAAGAAAACGTAATGTAACAACAATGTAAAAACATTGTTTCTTTAAGGATTTCTTTGGTTCACTTTAAATGATGTAGAAAGTTTCTGAGTCTTGATATCTTTAATCATTTATTCACGTACAAACGTCGACTTTTAGCTTTGTTTTATAAAAAAGATATCAGAAACCTTCACTAGCGGTCTGGTGAAGGTTTTAGAAGACCAAAGAGCAATGCACAATAATCTTTCAAATGAATAATGTTGTCTGTCCCCGGACTTTTCCCTGAATAATTTATATAACCAATCGAGCTGAAAGCGGTTTATGCTTTCCCTAACGACACGCCCACCCTACTTATAATAAAATGTTCAACTTCGTCCCGACGGAACACGTCTCAATTTCGAAATGTTAGCCGGGAGTGACGTTAACAAACTCCTATAAATCATCTTGAATTCGCCATAATTCAAATAAAGTGGTGTAATAATGTCCGAGTCGGAACATATCTCTTTTTACTGGTTTTTTGAAATATTGCACATTTACATGCTGACAGTCGCTGGCAAAGATAGATGTGTCGACGAATGCCTGTTATAAATTGGAAACTGAGTGACAGACATTGCGAGCAATGAATGTCGAGTGCTTATTCAATATTCGTCCCTGAAAACACCAATGAAAATGTAGGCAAAATTTATGCTCTTAAAAATCGACGTTCGTATATTAAAAGTCTTCTTCGATCTATTTTGTAAGTCGGGCGATAATAGATCCATTGTTTTCTATGAAAAACAGACTCGTTTATGATTATGTTTCTTAAAACTCAGTAAAGATGACATTATTATTGATATTAACTATTCTATATCACATATATATAGTAAGTAGTAATGAGTAGATTTATAATCTACCAGTACTCTTATAATAATAACCTCACAAGACCATAGGCCCTTACGTCTTTTTACGTTTGATTAAGATTTACGAGCTACTTTGTTTCAATGACACGTCGATAAAGTGGATAAAGACAAGGGCAAATGCCAGAGCTTTTATGAAGACTTAACGATTGACACTCATAAAAGAAGCATGTGAAAATTAACTCTAATATAGAGTACCTGCTTCTTGAATAGTAATTTTGCTATTATATTTAAAAAATATTGTATTTAATAGCAACCAAATCTTAAAGATATTTGAAAGTTACTAATTTTTTTAAGTATTTTGTAGATTCGTTTTTGTTTGGTACGGAAACGCAAAAAACTAAAGGTTTTTTCTGGAAGGAAATTTTAATTGTCCTAATTTCCTTCTTGTCCTATTTTAAATGTATACATATAGCATGGATGTATATTTTTATGTGAGAGGAGTAGCAAACGAGCATGCAGGCCACCTGATGTTAAGTAGTTGCAGCAGTCTCAAACACATACAATCTGAAACAGGACCGAAGTCCAATCTGAACTCGTACGTAGATGCGTTGCTACCTGAGGACTAGGAGAGTCGCCTCGGTTTTAAGTATAGCTGGCAGCCGTATCTCTTGTACCGAAACAAAAGTGTTGCTTTACGGCCGATTATGAAGGAAGCGTTGGTATCACCGCGGTCAAACTATAGTTTTACTACCTGTATTGTCTACATATGGCATAGGATGGGATGGACTAAAGTAACTATACTGTATAGATGCCAAATCACTTGTAAAAGTTAAACAAAATTGAGGAAAATTATAAATTCCAGTTTTGCTGTAGAATATTGCTTGCAGTTTCTAAACATTAACATTACATAGCTTTAATATAAAATACAATGCAACTATATTTCCCGTACTCTACAAAACGATGTTCATTAGAACTGGAATTTGCATCTGACTGTCATACTTCCTAGACTTAAGCTTCTTAATTCCAAATGATTTATCTTTAAGCGCTAACCAATGTATTTTACAGTAGAAATGCTTTAAAAACTATCTAAGTTAATAAGATCTATTACTTTTGAAAGGAAGTTTAACATTTGAAGATGTCTAAGGCAAAAAAGAAATCTTTTGCACGCATTATGCGGAAAGGTGTGGTTGAGAGTTCAGTTACTTTAAACTAATATCAACATTTTATTATATGTATAACGAGTACTCACGATTAACGCCGCCGCCATTTCGCTGTGACCACGACGTAACTGGTTCGAAAAATCGGCAATAAAAAGCGTTAATCGTGAGTACCCGTTATATAATAAAATGTAAAGAGTTCACTTATTAATGAGACGACCGTTTGAGTCGTTGTGATTAGCAACGCATCTGTCAACTAAAGGTACGATTTCTGTTCTATATGAATTCAATTACAGATGCCCACGAATGCCTCGATTTTCTATTCAATGTTATGATAATATCCTATATGTTTTTCTTGTATTATTTTTGTGTTGAGAAAATGACTTGAAAATATTTCGCGGATGGTTCAGTTCAGCTGATAGTTCAACGTTCTTTCGCTTGAAAGGCGTCGTCGCGTTTCACCCTTGAGTAGCATTGCGAGCGCGCATGGCCGGGGATCTCGTCAAAAATTCGCTTATTCGAAATGAGAGGAATATTGCGAAAAAATCTAATAAAAACAGCGGGGAATGAGGGCTCGGAAATTGGAATCTTGACACCTAGTAGGTAGCGATGAGCCGCACCACCTGCGACAATTACATCCGCTGCCAAATAAATCGAAAACGTCCGAATGACAAGCGAAATTTATACAGATGGTACCAACACATTCTAAGCTTTTCTTTTCTATGCGATATTTTAACGGAAATACAACGGCTTCGCACATTTATACGTACTAGTCGCTTTAGTAGTGATCGGTCAGGGTTTTTTCAATGATAAACTAGTATAGACTTGAATGTAAAAATGATTTGATATCTAGGTCATCAGGTCGAGATAAAAAATCATGGAATTATCAATATTGCAAATCTTTTGACAACAAGACAAGTATTTTTATGTATTATATTTTAACAACATGATCATTGCAGCTCATGGACAACCACTTCCCGTCTTAAACAGGATTTAAATTATATTTTTTGTTCATAGATAAACAGATACTTTGCTATTCCTGTGACTAAGATGGTCGTTTCGCTTTAAGCGTTGCAAGAATTGCTAGCAATAAAAGGGTTAATATAGCTCAAGATATTTGCAATTAGACACAAACAGTACGAATAGAAACCCTATCTAGAGCTATTCATGTTTTGGCCGTTCCTTAACCTGAGGACGAAGATGTAACGCCTAAATTTGAATGAAAGTAACCCAGCCTTACTTAAACAAGGGCATGGTCGGGTGAACATTGTTATATTGTAGACATTGGTGTCGTGGTATTGAGAGCTAACATTAATAGTTAACAAAGGCTTTTAATATTCGTAACCTCTAGAATTCTCTGAACTGTGTCATAAACACCAAAGTACATTTACAAATTAAATATGAACCTAATCACAATCCGATACGGTTTTATGGATGCTCTGTTACTTATTGCATATTCCTAGTTCCATTTTAAATGAATTAAGATTAAAAAGATTAAAACAACGATCATGTCTTTGTCAGAGAGTGTATTATCCGCCGCCAGCGGGGTAATGTCGTGAAAACCAGGCTATCTCCAGATTACAAAATAATACAATTTTTGATGAGAAAGATCAAACGACTCCTAATCACATTTCCAAAGGGAAATGACATATACGGAGCGAAAGAAAGTGAATTTATTATTAAGCATTAATAATAATAAAAACTACATAACCTTAAAAAAACAATATTGGTAATATATAAGACTTAACTTTCCAAAAAATAAAAATAAAGTCGATAGGATAACCGGTGGATTTCAAAAGTTTGTATTTCTTTGTACATACATATATGTATTTAGTACATATGTTACATGGAATCTACATAGGTTTATGCAGAAGTTCGTAAAAAATCCTGGGCGCTTGTTTACAGTGAACCCGTTAATTAAAACTATAATATACAAATGATGTTAAAATTAAAAAGAGGAAATAAAAAAACTGACTATTTTGTGACAAAATTTGGAATAAAATGCGATTTAAAATTAATACTATCGCAGAATTTATATATTTTATACGTTTCAGAGCCATGCAATTGGTTAGAAATGTCGGCAGTTAAAGTAATACTCGTTATGTAATAACATTTTAAATCTACGAATGAGCCAAGTAATTTTGTTCGTGATTTTTAAAGTATTTAGGACAAGGGTACCAATTTTGGCTATCGTATACAATAACAAGACCATGGCCGCCATGTATCCTATGCGCAATAAGTGACCTTGCATTGAGATATCTGGAAGGACGCCAAAGAGTGAATTTGACCTTAAAAATTCATAGAAATAAGCCATGACATTTTGGCAGCCATAACTTAAAATTTACTTTTTGCCAAAAACTACCATAAGCTTTATTCAACGACATTTAGGCAAAATTCCAAATCTAAATATTTATAAATCGGAAAATTTTATGCAACATAAAGACTGAATTTACAATATTTTTAAAATTTAGCGGATCAACAATACATATAACTTTTAAGATTACTTACTAGATACACAACACCCTTCAAAACAACAAAACTTTTCCTTCAATGGTTGAAGCGAGCACATTCCTTATAATTATACATATATTATTTGAGATAATTATAACTGATTATCACATTGCCGTCAATGTTGAGAACTCTTGTATAGTATTTCAACTAGGTTTAAATAGAACGAGCAGTATAAAAATACCAACACATCACATTAAAATAAAGTAGTAATAAAATAGGGGATGCTAATAGAACGTTTGGACGCGGGGATTTCCTGCTTCGAAATCCGACATCTATTCCTCACTTGCAATGGTTATTTTTCATAGCTCCGGATATGTGGAATACATTTTCATTTCTCTGACCATTCACAACAAGGATATCACAAGCGGGCCCGTTTGCGGGGGAACATTTGTTAGTGCCGGAAAATCTATGCATTTTGCTCGAGACAAAAGAAATACGAGCGGGGAAGAAAAGTTTTGAAATACATTCTCTTTTCAATTTTCTCGCGTTTATGACTAAGTTACGTTTAGGGTTATTTTCTGTATTTTTGTGACACATTATTTACTTTGTAGTAAATTAGTAATCTTACTAAACCTGTCCTATTGTTAACGACATCGATATGCGTACATTATAAGTACAAAATGCCAAATGGGTTGTATATAAGTTTGCAAGTCTAAATAACATTACATTTTTGAGATGTGCGTTGATTTTAATATCTCACAGTAACTGTTAGGATCTGCTCTAAAGTACTACTTATACGGGAACGGTCGTTTCGCAAGGATTAATTGTTAGGTATACGAAGGCACTTGTGTTCAGCTGCGCCTTTACGAGTATTCTGAATCGCGCTTCACGAGTAGAGAACATTGCGAAGGCCATAAAGTCGGTTAACAGCTACAGTAAATATACCGCTGCTATGCTTACGTGATAGTAAATAATGCTAATATTAACGTTTTCCTAACATACAACAGACTACCCCAAAGTGAGATCATGTGTCACGAACTCGCGCATTGATTACAAGTACACAAACATCCAAACCACAAATCAGGACATGAAATATAAATCTAAAGTAATTTACATAGTATATAAGGATACAAGTGGATTGAGATTGAAGCCCGATTTCTATATAAGAAAATTGCCACGTGGTCAATAGACGTAATGAACAGAGGACGAAAAAATGAAATTATTTTTATAAGAAAACTCAACGAGATTTCTGAGAAATTCCATCTCATTGTACACCACAGTAACCAAAGTAGATAGACAATTGTACAATCGGCAACTTTTGTCTTATAACAGCGGTATAAAGTTACTTTGAAGGATGTGGCAATGCAAAGAGAATTATATGAAATGTTCCAACATTTACTCAAAAGCCGACACGCCTGTGATCGACCACAGATGTCATTTTCATTCTATTTGAGGTCGGCCATAGAAGTCCATAGAGAGCATTTGACATCAGGTGACCTATAGACTTTAATAGGTGGTGCAAGTTTTTTTCACTCTGCGAGGTACCACAGTCATTCTCATGATCCAACGTCAAGTCATTTTTACGTTTCGAATGTGGGTGGTGGGAGAGGTGGTTGGAGGAGGTTGCCGGCTACACTTTTAAGCGAGGCAACCGTCTCAGTCCTCGATGTAACGCATCTACATGCGACTTCAGATAGAAATTCAGCCCCTTTGACGTTACAGCTGCAGCTCAACTAACATGTGTATGCCATATGAGCTTGTAATTAAAAAAGGTCACCTAGCAATATAATCAGATTTGTATATAGAAATACAACAAATTTAATCGTGGGATAAAATCCCACATTAAACAACGGTTACGGTTAATAAAACAGAAAATGAATAGAGAAAGATAAGAACAAAAACATGAAAGAGCTCAGGGCATATATTATTTACACGATATCATGTGCTAAAAGCAAGAGTACTAGGTAAATACTAAGGCACTCAACTGACTTAATACTTCTATGGTACTGCTTACTTAGCTTTACGAGTGTTTGGAGGGTTCAGGCTCGGCAGTGTACAACAGTGGGTATAAAGTCAGCGTTTACGGTCGTAATAACCAGTCAACGCACACCAATGGTGCTAGGTAATTTACTGAGTATAAAACATATTCATTTAATATACTTTTTGTTCAACTGACAGCTACTATTTTTCTACTGGTTGTTATTGAACTTTCTTATCGTTACTTTTAACTTTGTAAAAACGATATTTACATTGAGTATAAACGGCATATTATGGTATTTACAAAATAAAATAGCGCTTAGTTCCATCGTCGTCATAATCATTATCACCGTCGACGTCATCATCATCATAAGCCTCTCCAATGGCACGTCACTGAGCTCGATCTTCAGCTTTCCTTTTCCAGCTGCTCCCAGCCACTTTTCGTACATCGTCATTCCGCGAAGTGTAAATTTCGTCAATGATGGGCAACATTTGGTGTGATCTACAATTGGATGGGTGATCATTAGTCGCTAAATTTTATCCACACTTTCGTGGTTCAATGGTGCGCATAACGTGGTGGTACGTATAAATCTACTTAAACTTGTATTTTATTGTATTATACGAAAACTTGCATAGAATTTAAATTACTACCCCACAACCACCTGCTTCGTAGAAGGTAGAAATTCATAATACCACTAGGCCATTGCATCTGTGGAAAATAAGTATTAAGTTATTTAGTCTTATATTCCTCTACAATTTTGTAAAAGCGCTCTGTATTTTCTCTTTCGCGGCTTTGCCATTAAAAACAGAAGACTCATAATGAGCAGTCAAGAGTAAGATTCGGTTAATTTCTTAGTGCTAGGGTAAAGGGAGATAATTTCCATTAGAATAATCTTGTAGTGAAAATGAGAAGCAAAAAATATTTTACTTATAAAAATCAGAGGTACTTTTTCTTGGATTACAAATATGGAGGGCGGCCGCGATATTTTTTATGTAAGAAGTAAATGAGGATGCAAGTCACCTGGTGACTAGTAGATGTCTATATACCTTAAACAGGACTGAAATCCTACACAGGTATGTTGCTACCTCTGAGGAATAATATCCTGGCTGGTAACAATAGCTCTTCAGTTGAAACACAAGAGTTGCTTAATGACGGATCATGATAGGGTTACGTAGATTATGATGGGGTAGCAATGGTATCTTTTCTACCAAATATTAAATTTAATGTTAAGATCGAGACATAGTTTTAAGATAAAACTGATATTAGAAATATATAATATCTTGCTTTGTATATAAATGTTGCTGTTGCGACCAAACAGTGTCATTAAAAATATAAAGTATAAAGTCGTGTAATAGCTCCACGACTTTAAAAAGATTCTCTTTGTTAAAGGTACGTCAAAAGCAAAACAGAGTTAACACGGGTTACCACTCGCGACTTAGCGCTGAGTCAGCTGATCCGGTCACGCGCCATTGTACCCACCAAAGTCTACCGAAACGTATTTCTAACGAATATATTTTAAATCTCAGAAGCAGAACCTTCGAAGTACGATTACGGTCACTTCACCACATGTATATAGTTCTTTTTAATTTTAATGTAAGAAGAGAAGAGTAACAAACGAGTACGAAGGTCACTTGAAATTAAGCGGTCGTGGTAGCCAATATTATTGCGGAATTTATGCATTTCTGACTGTACCAGGTACTCGTGCCTTTTTTTTTATTCCTGATATTTCGAAACAGTTGCATGGCATGCATGCATCGTGGTCATGGCGCAACTCTTTTTTATTTACAAATTCCAGCCCTTGCCGACTCGTAACATATGACTGAACTGAAGTCTTATTTCATCTCGTAGATGCGTTGCTATTTTTCAGTACGAAGATGATAAACTTGCTTATAAGTATAACCGCAAATTTTGCCTTAAAATAGCTGCAAAAAGTTTTCATATAAATGCTTTTTATGAATATTCACTAAAAACGACAAAGAAATTGCGCCTCTTATTTTATCGCCCTTAAAGATGCAAATTTCATTCTAATGTGTTTATATCCATTATCTATATAACAAAATATAACCTATAGCGACTTGTCAAGGCCGATATGTTATATATAAAAGAGGAAGGTGATTGGCAGTACTACAAAATAACGCACGCCGAAACCGCTGAACTAAGAATCTTGAAATTCAGCAAATTGGTTATTTATATAGTGTATGTTAGCGATAAGAAATTTATTATGGATATTTTACCTCTACAAAGGTAATATGGGTATGAAAGGGGGTGAAAGTTTATATGAAAACTACTAAAACTAGATGAAAGTTTGCTGGAGTTATTAAATTCTTTTATAGATTTTCTTTAAAGCGATATATGTATATGTTATATATATGGATTTATGATTTATGATTTATTGGCATGTATTGTATCGAGTTCTGTACGAGCATAGGCGGAATATTCTAGTTCTATGAATGAAGCTAATAGTAACGTAAATGACCAACTTCGAAGAAAAATAAAACATGATTAGATTAATTGAATTCAATATGCAACAGTGATCAAATATTAGCATTCCTTATTTTAAAAGTTATGCTGTAATCCTTCTGCAGATTTAATTCAAACCAATACAGCGGTAGAGTTCGACTGCTGAAACTACTTAGTTATTTAAAAGTTTCCGCACTCATTGCAATTTCCAGCAGATAGATCGTCGAATTTAATTAATTACTTAGTGGGTATCTCCTCTAAAGTAAAGAACTCTAATAAAAAATCTGAATTAAATATATATTCTTTTATGCACAAAAACCAGTGTAAAGTTGAAATTAATTAGTTACTTAGTTTGATATTACCCTTAGTTAGATAAAATAAAAAAAAATATCTCCTTGCCTATAACGAAGTTAATTAATTATTTAGTGGAAAGGTCTAAAGCATCTTTTTAATGTATTTTGCTATTTAATCACATTTCATTTTACTTTGTATCTAGATATGACCTTATACTTTATTAAGCTATCTTTATTTATTAGACCAGCAAATACATACTACACTGCAATATTACAGTCTTAGTGTTGTAAAAGCTAAGTTACGCGTTTACGTAATTACTCTTTTTAAAACAAATAATGAAACCATATACATACAACACTATTTTAAACTATTTGACAAACCTGTTACGTTCATGCGTTCCTGAGAAAGAAGGTGGGTTTAGGTAGACAACAGACGTACAGGAGGCCAATTTTTGGTGTACAGAACCCTAAAACCATACCGCCGAGGCTGATTTCATCGAGGACTGAAGCGTGAATATGCAAATATTACTTTTACATTACATGTAACCGTTTTCCTGTCAACATCGCTTTTGAGGAACCTCTCGTGAAATTACATACCGGTGTGGATATTCTAGCAAACATTCGTCAGGGTAATTGCTAAAATTGTAACGGACTTATACTACGGTCTTGAGTTCAAAAGAAATTTACATACGATACGACAACCACAGTATTGAATGAAGTATAATCTTTACATATAAATAGAATTCCATGATATAGACAAACTTCATCCTTCCATTTATCTATCAACTAGACGTAAGCTTCTCCTAGAAAAGCGATTTTGCTTTAGTTGCCCCTTTGTGCAAGTTCAAGTGGAACGACCCTTAAGAAGAGCTTGTATGCATATTACAAGAAAATCTAATACCAGTCATTTTAATTGTAAAACATACTTAACAAGTGTTAGAACCTGTTAAGTACAAGCATGAAGGTACCACCGTTTCGCAGAATATGAGAGAACCTTCTCCGTTCACAGCTATAACAATGCATCTGTGATCAACTTCAAGTGACAATTCTGATCCACATGGAATTCATTACGAATACCTTACTACTTATTTACCATCAGGTGGACTGAATGCTCGTTTGCTATTTTTATGTCATAAAATAAAACATTAATTTATTACTTTTCAGTCTCGTCGCACCCTCCAAGTAATATAACAAATGGCAACATTTATTATTAAGACCTTAAGCCGTAGGGATTATTTTTACTTCAATATAAACGTCTCGTGGGGAAGAGCTAGCGTGCTACGTGACAATGTCCGCAAATCGATCGTTAAAAGGTCTTAGAGATAAGCACAAAGATCCCTTTTTATCTGTGGACGTCTTTGGTTCTGAACTCGATAAAAATTTATACGACATTACGAACATTTCCATAATGGATTAGGGGCGCACCCCTATAATGCCAATTTATTAATATGGTCCGTTTGTTAACTCGCATTGTTGCTTCGAAGTATTCCACAACAAGGGTAGTTAGTTAACAAATTTAAGCTCGCTTTATGTATTTCACCTGAAATTCGGCTGTTCGGCGGTAGGTGGAAGGTTGAGGTGATTCCTAATTAATTTATAACGGGCGCCGTGAAACCGCCGACCGTTAAGAAACTTTGCGCAACAATTTTCAGTAGGCATTTCGATTCGCAGTTCGTTACTTCACAAAGAGATATTCTTTTTGTTTCAACTTTTTAGAAAGTATTTGAATACCTGAATCGGGAATTATTTTCGTAAATTATTCCCAGTTGCGGCTTTTTTGTACATTTAAAGAGCTAAGCAATTTTTCGTGTTGTACGAAACTCTTTTCGAAAATTTCTTCGCCCTTTTGTATTTGGAAACTATGTTACAAACAGCAGTCCTTTCAAAGTTTATCTGTAACTTCATTTACTTCAAAGAAACTGCTTTTTGTTTTTTGCTTAAAATGTACTAGTATTCACTACAAAATTGATATGCTGATTAATTTCGAAAAGTGACCGTAATTACTGCAAATATCAAAATTTTTAAACTTTGGCAATTAGCCTGATAAACAGAATTGTCGTGAGACAATCTTACTATTTATCATTACCTAAAGTCCAATGATGTAATATTACTCTGGGTGTTCCTTGCCACATTTTAACCCGTGTTATGATAAAATCTGTCTGTCTGTGATATCTACTAATTCGCACTGGACTAGCGGTGGACTATGCATTACCTTTTTCATTCTGGAAAGATACCTATGTCTAATAAGAGACAACTTGTGAATTGATGATGAATACACTTTATTGCTGAGATAAGTTGATAAAAAAAACAACAAAATAATTTGTTAACAAAAAATTTAGCTGCAAAAAATTTAACTGCATAATTACTGTAAAGTAATAAATATTTTAATGGAACTTTGGTTTAATAAATTGTTCTGAAGTCAGATGGTTTTGGCAATTGCCTTCGTTTTTGAAGACGGTTAAAACGATTAACGATGATTTCGCAAAAGATTAGCGTTACCTACGTAAATATTGGAAGTTGGAGCTGTTAGACACGTTTGATAAACGTTACGTCAGTCGAATCGCAAGATCTGCGGAAAGTCGGAAACCCTCAATTTACGATATAAGCAGAATCTCCGTGCAGACGCTCTCAACTACAGCACTTTCGATGTAATCCTCCCTCATTTTATTACACGAGTCTCAGCTGAAGCAATTCACGGAACACAAACATGATATAAGTTTCGGACCTCAAAGTTACATACACGTTCGACATAAATATAACGTCTTAAGCTCAGTATTTACCTTCTTCTTAAAGATTTATGTACACAATAAACATGGCTCCGCTCGCGTGTCCAATCACGCTCCCAATACTTTTGGGGGCTACGTCCAGTCCTAAGTAAACTCGTGTGGGGCCCCTAACATGGCCTCGTCGAACTTATCACCGAAGAAAAGTAGCGGAGCGGATAATTGCGTGGGAACGGTAAAATTGCATAGCCGCGAGAGCTACACGATATTGCGTAATTTCGCACACAATATAACTACAGGTAATGTTTTCTTTATGTAACCTTGACTTACAGATTATGACTTTAAAGTTGAAATGTAACAGTTAGAAGGCTAAAAAGACTATGACTTTAAAGTTAGATTATGACTTTAAAGTTGAAATGTAACAGTTAGAAGGCTAAAAAGACTATATTTTCTGGCATTACGTCAGTCAAAGTTTTTATAGGTAGAATAATCTTTCGTATTAATTAAGGCCATATGCACTAACTTTAAATTTTTATCTTGTTTATTTATAATGTTAAATACTCTGATGTTATGCTTTCAAGGGTGTGTTAAGTGGGATACACTTAAATGAAACATTCTTAATTAGTTCTTACGGGGGATATTACATTTGTGTCCTATACTAGGTATGTTTGCATTTACTATCAATTACTGATATTAGTGTCTGCATATACGTTTGTTACTTCTAGTCTAATAGAAAAAAATATAGTATGTTGATCACTATGTAAAAACACCAAATTTAATTCAAGGTTCTACGATTCATCACCTATAGCAAATCTATATCAACAGATATGTTAATATATGAATAGATATAGATTTGTTTGATAACGAAATTATCTAACTAATATGTTAGATATTTCCATTACTGGGTACTGGTATACTTTCAGATCGAGACAGCATCGAATTTAAATCTGGCTTTCTGGGCAAGTATAAATAAAAACTTTGCACACATTTACATTCGCGAACATTACAGGAAAAGGCGTACAGTATTTCTGAAGATCTTTTATTTCACCGTTAACGCGAGCGATAATTGATTTCCAATACACAATGGCCTTGTACAGTTTTCGAATCCGAACCACTACCTTGCCAGGTCTTTGTTACGTTTTAAAACTATACTTTGACCAGGGAGATACCAGAGCTATCTTACTAAAAAGCGATGTATCAATTTTTAGGTTTCAATTCTAGAGGTGTGGTTGTCAGTTACACTAATATATGTATAATGCGTCCATCTTAATCCTCAAGAGTAACAACGCATCGAGGTTCGACATCTGGTTCTAGCAACCATTAAAAAAAACGCGCCGTGTGTGTGCTTTTAAAAAAATAATTTGTGTCCAAAATTCATCCCGTGGATAATCACGGCTGTTTAAATATTTAGTTTAATAGAAATCGTGTACAGCGCTATTTTAATGGCCCAGTATTCCATTATCGAGGGAGGGCCGGGCGTCCCGAGGGATGTCAAAGAAATACACCAACAGGGACGGGCACACTTCTTTTTGATAACGAACATTAAAGGGTGCCTTTGAAATTATCTCTCAAGATGTCCGGATAGACGAAAAAAGTTTTACGTACTAAAGTGGGAATCTATTTTAAACCAATTCTCACTTTCTGATAATATTATTCAAGTATTGTATTTAGAACCACTACAATATAAAAATAATATATTTAATCACTTATAACTACGAAGTTTAATGAAGTCCACACTGAATAAAAACTTATTAAAAATATACACAATATTAAACGTAAATAATATTACGTATACGTTAAAACTTTGAGGCAATAAGATACCTAAAGAATTATAGAAAAATAAATTGATCAGTTCCAAAGTCCATCCATTTATTTGAACACCAAAGACAATATATATTAATCCTGCCTTAATAGAAGGAACATAATTGTGCCAAGTATTGAACGTAGAAAGGTTTACAAAATAAAATACATTTTAACTTAATATATTATCTCTTTAGACTTTTTAACCTTTAAAGGTTATTGATCGCCAGAAACTTTACATTAGCAACCGTTCGCGAGATGTATCAAAAGGAAAGAACAATAAATAAAACTAATTAAAGACTCTGGTATCGCTAGTAAAGTAGGAAGTCATCTTATCAGCTCACCTCAGTTCTTTCATTCAAAGTTTTAAAGACTATGTATATATGTACATAGTATCATGTACTTAGGAACTGAATAGCTGAGAGTAAATAATAAAACTATAAGAACAAAGTTTAAAGGTTTACTAAATAAATATATAACTATCCTTATTACAAGAACATATCTATGTGTATCAAGTAAATTTTCAAGTACTTGTACTCATACATTTTTTCAAAGAAGCCTTGTTTCTCAAGATTAAAATAGAATTGTGATCGACTTAAGGTAGAACTCCGTTATCTATGTGGTGTTAATAAGAGATATCCCTGGGCGGCCGTGACAAATAATATCAGATTGCTCGCTCTAGAATAGAATTAAAATATAAAACATAAAAAATACTTACACTAAGTATCGCAAAAATATACAAGGAGTTTTTCGATGCTAAAAGGCTATTATGATTGTTTTCTTAAACACTTGAATATACGAGAGAAGCTTGTCTTCATTTATAGCAAATGTTTTTTTGGATGGGTACTAAAAACAGCACACTGTTTTGAATTTTTATAAAAAGTAAAAAAGACAATTTAACACAACATCTAGATAACAAAACACGTCACATACCTACTATGTGAACGAATAGAATTTTTAAAAAAGAATAGGAATAGAATTTTACATTTTAAAAGTAAGAATTTTTGCATTCCATTTTCTAGCAATCTTTTGTTTCTTGTATCAATATGGAAGGGTCGTAAAAGTCATTTTAGCGTAAGAAAGCCTTAGGAAAAACAACTAATTTAATCTTAAGTATATTTATGTGATGATAATTATTCTTGAGCCAAGGATAGGCGTTGAGTATAGAATGTTAAGAATAAGAAACCTTTTAGTATTAAAAAAGATTAGCAGTCACTCATTGTTCAATTCGGGGAAAATATTTGCGTGTATTATAAAATACAACATAACACTTAAATTATAAATACACCACTCGCTAAGTTGTACGATAGACTCGATTCATCTAAAATGGCTGAGGTTAATTACGTTAGAAGTTGTGTCTGAAAACATATTTAATATCGACTGATTTATTCCGAGATATCTAGAACTTTATGAGTAGTATAATATTATATGATAAATTTCATATTAATGATATTTGCACTCATTAAAATTGATATTATACTAGATTGAGGCTATCCTATATGACAATGATACATTATGTTAACTTGAAAGGATTTTATTGCTATATTTTAAGGAATAAATATATGTATTGGAAAAAAGAAAATGTTCAAACGTCTCCTATCACACATGGTAATATAAACATGAAATCAAGTAAAGTGGTTTCCAGCTATCCCTGGAATCGGAGTTTATGTCAAAGCGTTTTCTTTTGCTGAATTATGCAAATTTAATTTAAATAACTGACTTGGCAAGTTTGCATGTATTCTCGTGTGTGCAAAACGAGCGACTTGGCCACACGGAAAGTTACGTATGCGTGTGAGTAACGAATTGATAAACAAAAATAGGCCTTATAATAATTGTTATAAGTATTGCATGGATTTACTATAACGGTAAATGTAAGTGTGTTGGTGTATTCCTCAATCACGCGTGGGCGAGGTTTACGATCGCACCATGTTAGGTCCGGCGGCACATTCGCGGTTGTACTAAAAAAAGAAATTCATGGTATTCTGGGTGGATTTCGGAATTTAGAGGCTTTTCAGTTAGAAGCTAACGCGGGCTTTTTGTGGCGCAAACAAATAAAAAGCCAAACACAAAAGGCTCAGTAAATGATAAACATAAAATACTGCATACTTAATAATTACAAGTTATGTCTTTTTGTACGTACTATAACTAATAAGTTATCAACGGACTAAGCAACTCCTAATAATATAATACAAACTCATGACCTAATAAATACGAACATTAAAAATACAAAAATATCATGTGACGTTATTATTACCGACATTATGGGTATTATTAGAACTAAACACAATTAGCAAGTTTCATTGTAATACAATAATTTGCGTGAAATTGAGTTCTGTATATTATAATATATAATAACATATAGGTGAACATAATTATAACAGGTATAATATAAATTTAACTCTGAGAAAACTTTGATTTAACTTGGCTAATTGGTAATAGCTACTTACTTTGGAGGAGACGATTTGAGAAGATTTATGAAGTGACTCGAAGAGTGTGCTTCGCGTAGATTTATTTTCAGAAATAAACCAATTCACGGGTTCGTAGAGCGTATAAAAGAGTTATGTTCACACGAATTATCGCGGGCTTTCCTACGAACATTAGGTTGTTTCGTAAAATATTATTGAAATATCGAGTCGTTTACGCTACATTACCCGAGCCTAACGTGTTACGTAATATCAACTTATTTTTATCTATATACAACTGACGAATGTGCAATTTTTTTCATCTAATGTCGAAAACATATTTTTACAAAAAAAAAAATGATTTGTCTCAAGTCTACATGTATAATTTCTATTATATTCAATCATAGCATCTGATTGTTAAAGTTTTACTTCTTTGATATATGTAGATGACTTTAAATTGGCTCTGATGATTACAAGAATAAATAGGAAAATCATAAAGTCATTTTTGTGTATCCGTACTGGACGGTGCCCAAAACAGAAAAGATAACTGTAAAAATGACACTTCAATTATATTTTGAACTAGCTTTTGCCTGCGACTTCGTTCACATGTTACATAAATTGACATAACTTCTTTATTTGTTCATCGATTGAAATAAAAAAAAAACATAAAATTTTAAGTTAAGCCAATATAATCTAGACAATATAATCTAGAAAACTGCATTAAAATCGGATGAGCGTTTATGAGATCAACGTGCACAAACATACAGACAAACAGACAAAATGAAAAAACGTTATTTTGGGTTCTCTTGCGTACATAAAGGCACCCCATTATGAATTTTTAAATATATTTTCCATGTACAGAACTATCAGTTATTGTTTTATTATATGTATAGATATAAATATCGGTGTATTGAAATTTCTATTCATAAACATTCAATTTTGACATCTAAACAAAAGTTCGCTCCCTGCCTTATTGGAATAAAACATAAACCAAAGTATATGCAAACTTCGGCGACTGTTCCTAGTTCGGTAAAAGAGAACTATACACGAAGTTCGAGCGCCCTTTCATAATGTGAGTTTCACGACATCTATATACCGGAAACATTTCGATACCAACTTTAACAATCCTATTCCTAAAACACCTTGCTGCTTTACAGCGTATTTAGTAAAAGAGTAATTTGACAAATGAAACTTTTATCAAATTTCAACTCATTCGCAACGACAGATCATTGCATCCCTTCATTCGTTTTTCATTGAACAAGCTGGAGTGTTTAAAATAGCCGATTTGGATATATGATAACAAAATAATATGCAATAAGGAAAGAATGTTGGTTGTCGAGAGTTGGATGGACCATTAGTAGTAAAATTTCATATGCTTTTTAAGACACGGTAAAATGTCTGTCTCAGTAGCCATCGATAGATAGAAGTCATTACATGATGTCCTCGCCCTATGGTTTAAAAACATCGTTCTGGCTGACCACCAGTGCATTTCTTTTAAAGCAGTGTGGTGTCGACAAAAAGTGCCTATTCCAATATTTATATAAATGCCATATCTATTTCATGTTTCAAATATTGTTAAGGTAATTATGATATATCTGTTCTATTTTTTAAGCCTCGTTATTAATGACGTATATATATTATTTTAAATCTGGTTATCGTTGACATAACTATATCTTTTTTTTTTATAATGAAAGAGTAAGAAACGGGCATGCAGGCCACCTGATGTTAAGTGGTCACTACAGCCCATGGACAACCACGTCCAAT
>DWON01003237.1:0-18447 GCA_018251015.1 Phocides pigmalion okeechobee
AACATGTTGCTTTACGGCGGGTTATGAGAGTGGCGGTGGTGCCGCCCCGCGCGAGATCTAACGGCTCTACCACCTTTAGTATTTAATATATATTTAATACACGGTGCCCGTATCTTTACTCTTATCATAGATTTTACGTTACGCTACTAGATTTTTCCGACAGCTTTCCTCACGTAATATTCAATATTATAAGATATTTCAATTCAGGTTTTTTATGTATATTTGATGGAAATCTGTAAAAATAATCTATAAACAGAACATAAATTATCATATTTTATTTTACCTTCTTTATTGGTGTGATTTTAAGAAGTCCCTACTTAGTGCAAATTTACACCTAAAATCTACCCATATAAATTCTGAATTCTAGGTACAGTAGTTTTGGCTGGATCTCTGGATCTGTCACTTTTCTCTTATATATATTATATTGTTTTTATATAGAAACCAAGCAATAACGGATAATATTTGTCTTTTTCGGACATCTTTATTAAATTACAAATTTCTATACGGTTTATAGCAGACACTTAGGCTTATATTTCGCGAAGAAACTTTTGCAGGGAAAGACGCGGGTCAAAGCAAAAAATTAAATACATCGGCAGTTCACCCTACGATGTAAAACCAATAAAAAACTAACACCACGTACCTACTGCAAAAATATTCTGCTTTTACATTCGACGCAGTAAAGTGATAGTAAACGCGTACTACCGATAACTTTTTATAACCACACTACGGAGCTTAGTAGGCCAAATACGAAACCAAAGTTTATCGACGGTAAATAAAACTGGGAATGACCTCCGTGCTGCGAAATGAGAATATTTTCGCACGTTTTTATTTTGGGATACCTTGAATATATTATGCTGGACATATTGAATGCACCATGTGCAGATCTTTTAATTGTTATGTAAAAAACGGAATGTGTGGAAACGGTATCATAAATTGTGTATTTTATTTCGAGGGCGTGGCAGATATGACAACGTATGGATTAGCTACAAAGGGAAATTTACTAAGTTAATAACACTCAATGCACCTAAACATAAATACACACAAATGTAGTATTTCTATATATAACACTCCTAGTTTTATGTTAAACATTATAATAATAAATGGATATAATATAATAATAATAAATATGGTTTAAATTTTTTATTTCTCAAAAGATTTACGACCATTCACTGATAAATTTGATTTTAACAATAATTCTCCTTTTATTTTGTGAGTAGAGAGGGTAGGCGAATATTTTTTGTTTGTTAACCGATTCAGAACTAATTAACAGAACGCGCCCTGCTATACCGTGTACTTAATTATTTGATTGATTATGATAACAATAATGTAAAAATTATAAATATAATAGAATAAAAGCGGAATTTTTGCCTTTTACTCTGTAACGGGTATTCGCGATTAACGATTTTTAATCGCCAATTAAAATTCGTTAAACGTGTTTATCCGTTACATACATATAAATTCAATTAAATCGTGAAATCGTTAACGTAAAAATCCCAGTATACATACACTTTGTTGAAGCTACGTTTAGAATGAAAATTAGGTGGTATGAAATAATATTCTATTATTTCTAAATACATACTTTGATAAATATCTCTTAACACAGACACAAAACAAGTACTCGTCACTCAAATATTTGTTCTGGGTAGGAATCGAACTCACAACTATCGCCAAAAGGTTTCCAAACCAGAGTCTAGCCAATATGAACGAAACTACTAGGTCAAGTATATACCGCAAAGTTTACCCACGCGAAATAAAAGTATAAGAGGCGTGTTATAGCAGTATTTTCACGCATTTTATTAACCATTCTATGCGCAATAAAACGCTCATACTCTCGAACATCGTTTAATGCGGCGCTGTTTAAGTGCACCGGTAAGTGGCACGTATTCCATTTTTATCCGACTTCAAAAACGTAGAATGTTCTCAATTCGGTTATATTTTTTCTTTCCTGTGAACTTCGTCATTTATTAATCGATTTGGAAATGTATTGTTTTTATTGGTAGAATATATCTTTATTTATACCAATTTGCAGCATACTCTACATCTCACAAAATTATGCGGAATAGAATATCCAATAAATTGTCATAGACAATGTTGACTTACAGAACACGACAATAAAGGAAAAATATCAGCAATTTTGCAAATTCATTTTCTAAGGGGGTAAGGAGTGGTGGCAAGGTCCGGTGGGATTTGTTGCCACACGACTGGTTTTTAGTAAATTATTTCAGTTGTAAACTTAAAAACATTGGTACGAACGTTAAAGCAATCGTTGCATTGTAAATCGGATCTTAAGTTTTGCAACGGTAGCGAGATTGCAGGCATAAATCCAGAAGTTGCTGTTATAATTTAGTTTTATGCACTTGCAGACACTTTGTAGTATTTTGCAAAGTATTCTTTGAAATGTTTTCTGGCTCGTATTCCCCTATAAAGACGTTTCAGTACATCGAGATGCCCTAAGGGTCTCCTTACATTCTCATTTTCCATACAAAAAGATTTTGTGTATCATTTGAAAACTACACAAATTTTAGTTCAGTAGATATCGTCCATTTGTGACATTTCGAGATATACGGTTTTCCATTTTTATGTGATTATGTCGAGTACTTTGTTTGAAAACTTATTACGTTTTACATGAATTGTTGCAATATTAGTTGATCTAAAACATGCCCTAAAGGTATTACATGTCATATTTAAAAGTTAAAATCGATCAAAAGTTTCAAAATATTCTCCTATAAAATCGGTTTAAGATATCAAACTAGCATTTGCAATTGACGATATGTAGTATATGTATTAAATGCAATAGTTAACTGCAGGGCTTGACATATAGCAAACGCAGGCGCGATAGCTTGGAAAAGAATTTCTATTTCTACAAACGCTAACGATTACGTTTCTCATCGCATATGTACATACATATATGTAGCATTTTGACCGTATTTTCGTGGTAGTTTTGTTTTTTTGATAATATTATAGCATGCTTTGGTTATTCCATTTTCGCATATATGTAGCATTTCTTGACCATAATTTCATGGTAGTTTTGATGTTTATGTCAAACATCAATATTATATTCTGCTTTGATTGTTCCATTTTAAGAACGTACATTTGGTCTTTTGATTTTATAAGGTATAATATGTACGGATTATAACTCTAAACGAATAGAAAGATGTTGTATTCTGAGTTACTGATATAACTGAATAGTAACATTACTGACGGAATTATACGTGACTTGACCCAAAATTATGTATCTGTATTCTGTATAGTGTTTTAACACTTTGATTTATACTACAAAGGATCTCTAAACGACTTGTCCGAAACTTGTATAAATTATTCTCTCAAATATTGAATTTTTTAAAGGTATTTAATGTTTCCACACTTTAATTTATGCTACCGGGGAATCTGTACGCGACTTGTACCAATCGTTCAAATTATTCTACGAAATATTGAATACATTTTTTCAAAGCTGTGCAGTACTCACACTTTTATTTGTCAGAAGCCTGCCCTGAGGGACCAAGTTGTCACTATTTGCAATATGTTTGAAAGCGTTTTTGTAATCAGGAATATTAAGTCGTATTAGAAACGCTACGAACACATGTGCCTATGCCACAAAAAACTATTAGAGCGAACGAGGGGTGCATAAAAATAGAAAACTTATTATCTTATCGCCATGATGGATGATTGTTTTATTATAATGGCGGTGAATTGTACTGTTATTGTAACATTGTGGACATTTAATATGAATAATTAAAATGTTGCCTACTGTTTGTTTACAGGTTATTCTAATGTATTACTTTGTAAAATTAATGGAATACTAATAAACATTATGTATGAAGTGGGGGGAAATGAGTGCGTGAAAGATAAGAGTGCCTTTTTTTAAGTCATTCTAGTGAGTGTTTTACTTATTATTGATTCGTTTTAATCTAATTATATTGAAAGTATTTAAAATATTTAAAAAAAGATGTTGGTTTTGTACATTCAAATGGAGTTTTATATAAAAATAATCTGAACGAAGAGGCAGTATTTTTTTCTGTAAAAATGTATTTAACTACATTAGAAAAATAAATGCATTTAAAAATGGCGCCTTAAAATTATGTGTAGCAGTGGTGACACTGTTAAGGCTACATGGAATACGTAATTGGCACGAAAACAACATTTATTTTTGTTTTTTTGCAAAAATTTGATTTTGTAAAATTGTGTATAGTATGTGAAATAACATACAGGTACATAAATTTAATAAAAAATCTTTAAAGAAATTTTAATTCCATTATATCCCAAAATATTTTAAGGAAATTTTATCTCACGTATTACGACCCTAAGGGATTCTATATTTATTTTTATTTGTACCAATATATTCGAAGTTACATTACTTAGTTCTAATTTAAATGTAATTTTAATACAAAATTTCACCACTGCATTTGCACCCTCTTCAGACTTACACGGATTGAAACCGAAAGTATTTTAGTATTTTAAATAAAATTAATCTTACTAATCAAATAATATGTGATAGAAATATCTGACAACGAACAAAAATACAACCTAATCTCCAGTTTTCAAGACGATTTATAATGTAATAAAATCAAACACTAAAACTACATTTAGTTCCATTCAAATGTTTTATTAGGTAATAATACCACTACCAAGCTGTAATACCCTTAATCATCAAATAAAAAACGTACTTTTGCTTACTGCACTACTTACGAATTGATTGCAATTAAGCCAATAGAACTGCACGTTTTTTTTCACCCTCCGAAACTTAACACGTAGGGTAGGGGAAAATGTGCTGATATAGAACGTCAAATAAATGCACAGAGGAATTTTATTAAGATTTTTTCAATGATATTCCTTTTAATGTACGCTTTTTGAAAATATATGTCATTTTTGAATAATGTATACGTCTAGGGTGGCGTGCGATAATGGTATATTTTACATTTATCATGCTATTAGACGTGGATTTCTAGATAATGTCAAAATATGAGTGACTTTTGAATTATATTGTGCCTACCTACGCTATTACTTTTATCCGCTACGGGAGTCAAATTTTATTATAATAAACGGGACAGATGAAAGGAAGAAATATTCAAAATATGTTCTCAATTTGGTTAGAGTATTTTTTTAATAAAGGAATAGGTTCCATATGTGAAACTTGTTTCATGATCTGTACATACCCTATACACATACCTGTGAATTACCTATATAATTATAGAATTATGTATGATAACATTTTACATGAACAACATTACTTATTTTAGATATACATTTTATAATATGTACGTTACATGTGTAGAATATCTTAACGAAGAAGGAGAACATTGTGAGAAATTTGCAAGTCTAAAAATTATCTATAAAGTTCTTAAAAGTGTGTAAAATTTTCTCATCCGCACTTGGCCACCTTGTGAAAAAAGCCTAATTCCTTTTATTCTTACAGGAATACCGTAGCCAGCAACGGGACAGAGCAATGGCCGACAATGGGCCCAGCAATGAATTTATGACAAAGTTATGCAATCCATTATTTCTCTACCTAGAAAGTGCTCATAAGCACCGTTTAGTATATTTTTCCCGAATTCCTATTTACGCATCAAATTTCCAAGTAATTTCGACTATTTTGAGCGTTCCCGGAATTTACAATGAGATGTTTTTGCAAAGTATAGACTATAAAGAGAGATTAATGGAATTGGCGGTGCTCTTGGCGGAGTAAAAAACAAACAAAGCAATGCGCGCCATTAGCAAATTTCACCCCAAACGTATAAAGATGGAGATAATAGGGTAGGAATGTGTTGATCGGACGTCTTTATACGCAATGGGGCGAAATCTGGGGACGGTGCAATGGCGGGCATAACAAATTATTGCCTCGGTCTCTGTCTCGTGCGGTCAACGACAGCTATGTTAGCTCACTTAGTATATACTTATACATACTCTTAACATTATAAAGATGTATCTTTTTTATTTTGAAGCGCGTATATCTGGAGATACGAATCAAATTTGAAATAACACGCTTATATGTGAAGAATTGAAAAAAATCTTATTATAGTACGGTAATTATGATTATGGCGATACGATGGATTACACCATAGTTTTCAGTCGCCATTTGATTTTTTTGTCAAGTCAACAGCCCACAGCAAATCGTATACGTCTGAATATATGTGAAATAAAATACTTGAAAACCTTACGTTACAAAGATAATCAGATGTAAATACTTGATATGTATACATAATTTTAGCTAAATACATAGTAATAATATATGTAGCTGATATTGAGAAATGATAACGCCGGCTATTAACTACGCAAGCCTTGTTAAAAGAATCTTCGCACTGCATTGATGTAGGTATATATATTTGAGCAAGACTATAGGTTTTAACATGATGTTAAAATCTGTATTAAGCGCGGGAATACGCGGAGCTAGATGTGAAATAAAGTGAGTGGGTACTTGATATCGATTTAAACGTCGCTCATTTTCTTTCAGTATTAACTTTTGGAACGTGTTAAGTACAAAATGGCTTCAGGATTATCCCAGTGTTATGGTAAAAAAAATATTATGTTGTGCATAAAAACCAAGCTGCAGATAACAAGATTCATCTTATATTTCGCTGTATACAAGTGAATATAAAATCATTACATGAATATACATTAAAGGTGGGAAAACTGTAGTTCGACCGGGGGGGGGGGAAGTACCACCGCCGTCCTCATAATTCGCCGTAACGTATTGAACCCCGGACCAAACTATAAGAGACCGATATTGTAACCGCTCGGCTATCACTGCTTTTAACATACTGCTTTTTAATATTACATATTGCATGTAATATCTAGCGAAGGGTCATCCATATCCGCAATGAAGGAGGGAATATCGTCTCGCTGATGATGATTTAGATGCGAGAGTATTGGCCGGAAGTGTCGTAAATGTGGGAACCACTTGGGAACTTGTTATACTGCCATCAAGTAATGATAAACGAAACTACGCAATGTACTCCTAGATGTAATAGGATCCACATTTCAAATACATATTGGCGAAAGAGACTAACGTTCTGATTTGAATATGAGACTAACACTGAAGTCATTATGGTTTTTTAATGAAGTTATTTTGAAGTAAGCTTAAAGTAACCTTGTTTCGAAGAAGATAAACAACCTTAGGTTGTAGTAATATTTTATAATAAGCATGCAAATCTTATGAGTAAAATTTTGGTAATATCACAAATCAACCGATTACGTTAATAGGAAATATCCCACTTTACTTGGAGAGAATATAACGTAAAATGAAAGCAAATTATACCAATAAACGTTCGCATAAAATCACTCCACTTTGTGTCTAGCGAATGTACCGCCGCCGTTGCCATGACAACGGCTAGGGGGTACGCTCCCCGTGATGTCTAGTTCACGGACACTTATTATCGTTATCGTAATAAATTGGTCTGGAATGCGTGCAATAACTTCCAGTGGGATCGCAATAAAATTGTAATGTGGAATACTTTTATGATAAAATTGGATTTATTACATTTTTCCTTTCGATAGATGAGCACCGTTTGTATAGAAACAAAATATTTGTATACATACTATAAAATACGCGAGATTTATTTGAATAAAATTATACCCTTTTTCGATTTATATCGCAGCGGAAGTTTTTCTGAGTTTTTGTTTTGCCATTATTACGGCCAGCTAAAAGTAATGAATCTTTTGAATGTTATCAAGATTAAACTTTGTGACTATTTACAAAGATAAACCTTTATTTTTACTGTCTTTTATTAACATGTAAAACTTTATTAATTTTGTAAAGCAATTCAGAATTTTCGCGGAAATAACACGATACATTTTCAACAAAATGAAGCAAAGGATGCAACGCTGATTGATTTTTATTCAACTCCAAAACTTTACTTACAATATATTGTGAAGCTTCAAAATTTGAGCTGAAACATGTAGGTACAATAACCTACTATAAACACGGTGTGAAACCCCAATTTATTACCCGGCGACTGATGATGATATATCGACGTCGGCTGCTGTGTTGATCGTCACTTACCCTACCCTTATCACAGAGCATGTAATTTCGGATTCATTGCCCTCGGGCTCCCGTCTTGTATATCAGGGACCTTTTATTAAAAGCAAAAATATTTTACGTACTTATTATTTAATTCTCTCAGTATATTATTAAAATAAAATTGTATTTTATTCACAGGTACTCATTGGTAATGAGAGGATGAGCCATGGAATCACGCAGCGCGCCGCCGAGCCCCGACGAGTCAGGGGAGGCGGTGTTCGACTCACGCTGTGGAAGATATCCCCATGCACCACATCTACAGAGAGCATTCGCAAGTTGTCGCGAAACAGGCCGACCACGGCCGCATCATCGGCATGCTACATCCGAGCCAGCACGACCGGACGACCGGGTTCTAATTACTGCCGAAGTTCACGATTATCCTTCATCCGAGTCAGGTATAGCTGCCGATTGTCCGCATGCTCACACGAGCAATGCAGACGACAGCCCCTGCTACGATCGTTCAGACTACGAAGGGAACTCTACTTACAGTCTTCGGCATACTAATTTCCACACGGTTGATTGTAAACTTCGCCCAGGAGACTTCAACCGGAGTCATACTCCCGACTACAATCATGACCAATCATCGGATTGTGAACGCCCACATCAACGTTCCCAAACAGCTAGGCGGCCGCATCGAAAACATAGACGAGAAGAAGATGACGGCGCCCAATCACTCGATGAACGTTGCGCCCGAGATCTGGATGAAATATTGCCAGCAAGACTCGCAGCTATAAACTTATCTAGAGAACCACCACCACAAAGTTGGAACAGAAGTAATATCGCTGCTACAATGGAAAGATTTGAACCCGTAGATTATTCATATGCCTACTACGATCATCATTTATCGATGCCTTCATCGTCAAGGAAGGCACATCGTCAAAGGGGACGTGGCGGACTTCCGCGTGATCGAACTGCTCGACACAATTATGTAACAAGATATGGTACAGAGGAAAATATTTATGAAGAAATAACTGACGGTTCTAGAACTTGTCCAAAACATCGATATGCACCTCGTCAGTCTCTTGTTTCGCTAGACAGAAGTGTAGTAGAGGAAGAAGTTCGTAGGGTTGAATCTAGGCATAAACGAATCCTAGGAGAACTGAATCTAAGTGTAGAGGCTATGTTAATGCCTGAATGTGAATCTCCAGATTCTGAAAGAGCTGAAGACAGAGATAATATAGAAGAACTTTTAAGAGTTGGACCAACAGATGAATTACTTTCTCCGGCTAGCTGTAATCCTCCTGACTTAGACAGTGGATTTAGTGGCAGTAGCAGTGGAGCAAGTTACGTGGGAAGCTTACGACGAAAACCTACAGGTTCTGTCCCACATTTACCTGCAGTGGCATATGGTACACGAGGTGCGGGTGTCCGTATTTTGGGTGCGGAAGAATGCAGTCTACGATGCCCGAGAGAAATACCATCGCCACGAAGTTCTAGTTGTGGCGATGCTAAAACTACTGGATTTTGGAATAAAAAGGCTTGGAAAAAAATATCTGGTTTCTCAAGTTCCAATAGCATCAACAAGGCCGGTCTCACGGGTGAGTTCTATTAATAATCAAAAGGAAAGACCTAGGCCGTAGACAAACAATAAAGTATTCTTCATTATGGAAAGGCATAATGCATGTCAAAACTAACAATATATTTCCTAAATAGAAAAAAGTAGTTTAGGTAAAATATTCTCAATAATTATAATACATCATTCTGAATTTAGCTCTTAAGCGTAAAATACATATTTGAATCATTCGTTTCATAATAGCTATACACACAGAAAACAAAATAAATTTCCAACTCGTAATATCACAAAACAAAGTTTCATATTCACGTAAAACGCAAATGAATCCGGGCGGTATCAAGTCATGAAATTCCTGCGACTATCATTTTATTTTCACCCGCTTTCGTTCGCCCATGGGCGTTTTTCAGATGGACGCGCTAGCTGTTTGTTATTTTCTTTTGTTTGTTTTGTTAACGGTACCGCGTTTTGCATTGCAGGTCTGCTCGTTAGGTACACTTTCCGGCGTAAGTCCGGCTCGCAGGGCTCTCAGGGCAAGCGACGTGTTGAGCCCGTCAAATGCGATGCGTGCCTTTCGCAACGATGTTAGCCGAACTATGGTAAGGGTCCCACTAAATAGTTATTCAACAAAACAGCTATTTATTAGCATCTCAGCAATGATACAAATAATCATTGTTTAGCTTTTATATAATCAAGCTTTAATCTTGGATAACGCAAATTAGGTTTTCCTTGTTTATTTTAATTTTGTCTTTATTTGCGCGTCCATAATCATTGTTCTTTACCTCACAGAGGATTTCTTAGAACACCTCCTTATGTTTTCATTT
Source organism: Phocides pigmalion okeechobee (assembly GCA_018251015.1). Classification (NCBI taxonomy): domain Eukaryota; kingdom Metazoa; phylum Arthropoda; class Insecta; order Lepidoptera; family Hesperiidae; genus Phocides; species Phocides pigmalion. The sequence goes on from DWON01003237.1 coordinate 10,349, forward strand.
TATTGCATTAACGTAGAAAATTACATTTTAAACGTTGCTCAACATACACATTTACATTGTGGTAATGATATTTACGGCTACAAAGCTAAAATGTTTAGAGAGGGGAACGAGTAGCGCTGTGGCCGGGTCAGAAACGATTAACAAAGTCGATACAAAGTTCTCTCATTAAGGTATCGCAGATATTACTTCTGCCAACTTCGGCTTAAGATAAGTATTGTTCCGCAAGTATCGAGACAATAGCATGCTCTTCCACTTAATTAAGCCTCGTCGATACTACGGGGAAGCTGAAACTTCCCGATTAGTCTACCAAGACATACATTGTACACTCGAGTTCATTAGATATTAACTTCGATATTATGTAAAAGATAATGTTAACAGTAAAATGTCTTGGTTGCAGATGAAGGTTGTAGGCCAAGCAGAGCTAAATCCAGAACAGCTACCATACCGTACAGGTTAATAATATTTAAATTGTATTTTTATTTCAGTTATTCTTATTTTTTGAAAGCATGCATTTCTAACACATTTCTTGAGCAAAGAATATTATGAACGTTGGAAGTCTTTTGTTTTAATTTGAACTGTTTTCTTTGTTACAGCTACTCCAACGGAAAATTGGTGGTGCCGATGGATTCCCTAGCACAGAGTTGAGGGGCTCAATCTCTTATTCCCGAGCTCCAATTCTTCCGAAGTACTGCTAAATTCGAAAGCAGAAAAAAATGGATCAGAATCCCAAAGTCATAGATTTGTAATGTTTCGAAATTTTTAGTGTTATGACTTTAGTTCTGATGCCTGTGAAATTTCAGAAGATGCATACATTTTCGATCGAAACCACGTCAGTTGTTGAAACAGTTTCAGTCGACAAAAAGCGAAATTGCGTACATCAAAACAGTAAAGTTGTAACGCTCACGTTGTTGAGTAAATCATATTCAAACGTGACATATTAAATTCTATTTGACATGTGTTTCATGAACGACACATATTCGCATGTTAGTTTCTTTGCGGCCTACTAAGCCACATGCGTTACTGTTATGTTAAGGAATAAATTTCTGTCGCAATTCCAAGACTGCGTCAGCGGAAAATAGATTTTGATAGCAACATTCCATTTAACTAACAATGGGTACTAGGTAGGTGTCTAATACACCTCTCAGTGGGTCTTAAAGACTAACTGGCTTAGGCTTGGCTTAAATAATTCTATCATAAAAACCAGTGTAAATAGAATGAATTTATTATTAATAGGCGGTTGAGGAGTATACGTTGAAGTGATAGAAAAGCCTAATTGATATTTTGTATTGTTATAACAACAGTTTCATAGAAACATAATGACTACATTGTTGTTACTTATCAACTTTTAGTAGGTATTAGGTACAAAAAGGCTGACACAACACTGATTTTGTACGGCAATGTGGCCAAATAGCAAAATTTAGATATTTCTGTGTGAACACTTCTAAACTTATCCGTTTCTATTGCTCTAATAGTTATACCGAATTCAATCGATGCTTAATTACCTTTTGCAAAATGATTACGTTAATTCTCTTTGGTTCGACTACAGTGGTATATCGTATACTTATTTATATTAGCAGCAGTGTCTGTGCTGTTGTGTTCTTTGAAGGTAAGGTGAGGTGAGGCGTACTTAAACGTTCCAATATCGTCTTCAGGAGTAGCAAGGCATCTATAATCAACTTAAACTTCTGGACATTGTTAGCTTACTACTATGTCTTAAAAAAAGACATCTACTTTCTTTATTGTCGATAGAATAAACCGATAGCATGGAACACATTAAAACGAATTATAATAACCTAAGCGATGTAACGGGAGTTCATGTCCATGGAGCATGGTGCCAAGAACGCTGGACGTATTATCGCACTGAATAGCAATAGCATCTCCGCCAAATTTGTCAATTTTTAACATAGTTGGAAAAAAGTGACTATGTTTAATTCACGCAAACTAAACCGTTATTCTCCATTCATCTAACATCACAGAATAGACTACATGTTCTTCTAACAGGCTTTGTACCCTTATATTATATAATGTTCTGAAACATTATGGTTTTAAGATATAGTAGTAAGGTCCTTGTTCTGTTGAAGTTGCTTGCAGATGACTATGAGTATGGCTACTGAACATAAAGTAGACTAAAAACTCTTGCTACTTAGTTATGTATAAATATCTCGTACTTGTAAACATGTTGCTAAGCCAAAAACATTTTATTGCACATAAATGTAAATCCATGGTCCAACCTACTAATTTATTAAAATGAAAACTCTGTAATAAAAATTTTGAATAAGACACGTTATTCCTTTTCGTAAGGTTATTGTTAATAATTGTTAGCGTGTATTGTAAATTTTGTACATAAAAATAAATATGGTGCACTTTTATTTTATATGTATATAGCTATAGTATCGAGTCCATTTGCATTACACGACGATTTTTAAGTAAAGAATTACGCGAACTACACATTTTAGTCCATAAACAATAACTTCTTATCTGGTGTATTATATTCCCATTAAAAGGTATTTAATAAATTTGGTTTGTATTTACCCTATTTCATTTGTTTTTCACTGTATATTATTTTATATATATATATATAAAGTTGATAATCGTTCCTTGTTTTATATGTATTATCAAAACACCAATAGTTTTAGGTAAGAATCGCTCATAATTATGTACTTACAAGCCGTATTAAGGAGTATTTTGCAGATGTGAACGCCCCAATAAACTGCCCCGGTACAATAATGAACCTAACAGTAAACGAGTGATATATGATCGATGACGTAACTGGGTGAGACCAGAGACGCCTTGATAACGAAGCCGTACCGACACCGTATCAAATGCTTTAATTTTTATGTTAGATTCAGTTTTTAATTTTTCAAACCCAATTTACGCACGTAAATATGATGTGATCTAAATATGAGTTAGCTATTTAAAAGTACATGAGTACAAAAAAACATGAGTTACAAACTATAACGATCGAGAGAGAGAGAGAGAACGAGAAATAATAACGATCAAGTGTTAATCTGTACCTTATGAAATTGATAACATAATAGTAAATTTATAAAAATCTGTCGATACTTTTTACTTTACATTGGTTTTATATTATAGTTTTAGCTGCGACTACGTATCATGCAACTGGTTCAAAATATGGGCAATTAAAAAACGTTTGTCGAAGTCATTAATATGGTTATGTGATTAATAAAAAATAAGTTTATAAATGGTGTCGGTATGAAATGGATTTAAGAGCGTTATGTGCGCACACTTTGATTAAACGCGAGCCCATATACGTTAGGGTCTAACCGAACGCACGCAATGCATGCAAAAATATACGGGTGATCGATTTATACAAGGTACTAGCTTACTGCCTACAGGTCGCCACGCTTGGTGGTTTGAAGTATTTTTATGAGAACAACGAAAACGAAGAGAAACGAGCAAGCAGGTCACCTGATGTAAAGTAGTCGCTGCAGCCCATGGATGTTCACTTACAGCCTTAAACAGGATTCAAGTTCTATTTAAGCTTGTACGTAGATGCGTTGCTACAACTAAGGGCTGAGAGAAGACGGCAAGTGATCCACTCCACCTGACACAAGACTTGCTTCATGGCGGATTATGAGGGCGGCGCGGTTCGAAGTATACGTCAGTAATGAATATTTCGGATATTTAATCAATACTTTTTATATCTAAACACACATAAGACGGGTTCTTTGGAAACAACGTTTGACGAGGCGATCATTTCAGTCCTCAAGAGTAGCAACACAATACAATAGAACTGAAGTCCTAACAGAGTTTATACGTAAATGTAAGTTCAGTTAGGACTTCAATTCTGTTTGAGACTTGTACATGTCTATGGGCTGCAATGACTGCTATCAAGTGGCCTGCATGCTCGTTTGTTACTCTTCTTATATGAAAAATACAATTAGAGCCAAGCTTAGAGGCACGCCTCGAAATAGCCATTGTTAAGCTAATATCGATTTCAAAAAATAGTGTCTAGTGATCTGTATCGGCAATATAATCAAATGACCATATCCACCTTCAAAATATATCTTAATGTATACCTTAAAGTCTACTTTGTTAAATAACCTAGGTTTTTATAATTTATTGTTTATCGAAGTTGTCCAAAGAAAGATTTCGACGTATTAAGAAAACAATTAGACCGATAATTGGCAATTAACTTTTTGTACGAGCAAAATACTCCTATATTTTGTTTAGTTAGTCTGAAAAAAAATCTTTGTCGCTTGATGTAAGCTCTTTTGATGTTATTTATGTAAGTCTCAAAAGCTTAATTGATGGCATTTTTACGCATTTATAAATAAAAAAGTGTTAGAACAGTGTAAGAAACTAGTCAAATATTGGACAATTATTTATTCATTGATGTAAATTTAAATTGAAACCATAATCTGAAAACTGGCGAAAGTTAAATACATATATATACTATTGAAATTTTCTCGACTTTGATCGAGTCTAAAATCGAATATACAATTAATTTGCTGATGCGACTTGTGGGCAATAATATATCGTAAAATATTTATATAAAAAAAATTGATGAGAATTTGTTTTTTATACAATATATTATTAGTTATTCAAATATTTTTGGTACAAGCCACAAAAATCTCATAGTTACCTCATAACTAAGAAGATTTAAAACACTATTCTAATATAAATTAGTTGATTTTGATCAAGAGGTTGATTCAGTTCTTAGATAGTTTTGAGAGATGTTAATAAAACCTCTAACAAGACTTAACTCTTATCTGACATCGTATCTATATGAACTGGTACTTTTGAAAACTAAGTTGCTCCCCTATTTTCGAGTGGTAGCGGTCAATTGTACCTTTACAACCGAAACATAGGAGATTCACGGCGGATTATAAAGTCGGAGGTAGTACCTCTCAGATCGAACATTTCTGTCACCTGTCTCCATCCTCTTCTATAAATGTCCAAAAATGGAGCATTAAAATTTAGTCTAGGCCAAACAAAACAAATGATATGCTAAATGCTAACTGACCAAGTTTTGAATAACGCAGACTAGTTGGGTTTTGAATAACGCAGTTGGCATGACGTTGCAACTGAAATGTTCGCACTTCGTCCAATTAACAAAGCACACCACTCGCTGCAATTTCGCGTCAAAATATTATTTATAGGTGCTTTTGCTGAATTCCCTTTTAACTGGCATTTTAATGCGGAGCTTTCATGCTTCAGTAAAGCTCACTTAACGAAAATGTATCATGTTAAGTAAGAGAAATGGTATGCGATTGGTCAGCTTGATTATTTTGAAAAAATCTAATCACTCTGCAATGACGGAATCACGTCATTGTCTACAAAATAACAAGTTGTCGAACAAAACGGCACGTTTATATTAATATTTAATATAACGAAATCTTGAAGAATAGGGGGAATTTATTTGTGAAAGATGAAAAATCTTTTTTTCCGATGTTAGATGATGATGATGATGATGATAAGTTCTTTACAACAAATTCTTATCAAAACTGTTATTTATCAAGTTTATCGCTTACGGTCAACTAAACGTCAATGGGAACTATCGAGAGATTCGTTCATACAATAATAGTAATTACTTAATTTCTATTAAAAATTGTCTGATATTTGACTCGTTTCTTCTCGTCTCCTTAAATTAATGTAATGTAAATATATAATATACATAATTATTTGAATCAGTCGGTGAGTTTCCTTTTGTATGTATCGTTTTACTCGACTGATTATGACATAAAATAATCAATGTTATACAAAATTTCTTTTTCTGTAATTTAGTGATCGTGTTCAAGTCAAAAGAGATTTTTATTAAATAAATATAAAAATATACCTAGTTTATTTTATTTTTCACCTGTCCCCATTATATCTTCGTTCATATTGACAAATGTCTTATATTTATTATATAATATGATGGCGACTACGATCACGTAAACTTAATGCCATTGTTATCGCAGTACGCAGATCTGTATCAAAATTCACAATATACTTCAAAAATATCGTTTTTTAAATCATTTCTGATGTGACATCGCGGAAGACACCTGTCTGTCAAGATTCCTGATTCAAATTCCGATCAGGCAGACATCTAAAAGATGAATTTAAATTCATGATCTGGGTCTGGGTGTTTATGTACATGTATTGCATGTCCATAGCACCCACGCAGAGAATCTTCTTATGGAATTATAATAAGGTGAAATTTTTTCATACAAATAACTAAATTAACGATCAACTAACGCCCTTTAATGCGACAACATGGCACTAGAGTGATTGGCGATACGGTAATGAGTCTATTATTAGTAATCGAAACATGTGAACAACGGCAGTTTGGTCGTATTCTTCAGGTTTAAGTGAAATATGCAAAAGGACAAGACTATATATGTGTAGTAGCCTAATATCGAACGATACTCCGTCGAACACTTAGTGTAGTATAAGCATCAATTTTGTCCGTGGTAGAACTTCCACTCTCATAATTAACGATGTAGTAATTCTTGTCTTTCAGTTCGGAAGGTTGTTGGGTTCTCCTTATACGTGAGGCCACCATCATATTTCATCTTAAGAAGCAAAATTACTGTAAATTTATTCATAACTTTTATCAACGTACATTTTTAGCCCATTACTTGACTCTTTTGAATATAAAAATGAAACGGCAAAGTAAAATTTCATCCACAAACAGCTACTACACTCAGCTGTCGCTAAAATACCGGAAGGGAATTAAGTAAATTACTTTGGTGGGACTCTTAAAAGTAAGTACTAAGTACCTGCACGATTTGTGGAAATTATTTAATGTTTCAATAAGAAAAGTGGTATTTATTTTTATCTTGTATATTAACGCAATTAAAAAGATTTCATTTCTATTGCCGACTGGTCATTGGAGCTCATACATGCCCACTTCTGAGCCTTATTGGACACAATTTTTGTAAGCTTTTTGTACAATGTATATCTATGTTAAAACACTTTCGACCAAACCACATATGGTTTTAAACACTATAAGATATTCTGGGATAAATTTTTTGACTTTCAACAAATGTGTGGCTTATTTTTTGGCTTAGATATTTTTCGTATAGGATGTAAATCCAGTGAAAACAGGGGAAGTATCATCACCACTCTCATAATAAGGTCTTCATTCTGTAGGCAATGCAGTATTTTCTACCAAAACAAACTTATTTCTGTTTATTTGCATAAATAACTTATACCTATGGATAATCAATGTTCAGAAAGAAAAAAAAATGATAGGAAACAGAAAATTATTATACACCAAAAAGCCAGTATTGCTGACTTTGAGCAGGTACAATAGTACCTGCTCAAAGTCAATAGAATTCAATAGAATTCATTATATTTTGCAGCATTTTCCACTGCTATTTATCATGAGCACCTAAAAGACAAGAGTTGTTTTATGGCAATTTATGAGTGCGGGACTGGTACCTCTCCGGTCAAACAACGGTTTATAATTAACTTCGAAGTTAATATTTTTCATTTACTTGTTAATAACAACATTAGGTAATCAGACGAAATTCAATTTTCAGCTAGCATAAACAAGTTTTGTGATAAAAAGTTTATATATGAACTCCCTTAAGTAGCGCTCAGGGGTAGTCTCTCGGACAAGGTGAATAAGTAAATTAGGTAAATTACCTCATGGGTTCACAAAAGTCGGGACCTAATTTTAACTCCCCCCGAGTGTCTATCCAGCTGTGAGACTTATTTTTATCAAACAAAGTACACCGCATTTTCACTATACCGAAACCGCTTTCATCTCAGAGCAAAATAAACGACCTAAAATTTACCACAATGCTTTTGAATGGGTATAAAATTTCTCTCCCTCCGAGGGGTCTCAGAAAACGTCCTTTGTACATCCGAATGGGTTAATTGTTTAATTGCTAATAAAAATAAAAAGCTGGCTTCACAAAAGCATTCGATAGATGTAGAGATCTACAGCTGCCGGTGGAACTTATAAATATTTGCATGCTTATCGCAATAAATTGGGTAATGTAAAGCTTTATTTAACTCAAGATGTAAGATGATCGAATTTCTTATAAAATTACCCTTAGTATGGGTTTAGTTAACGGGAAATGTAATACAGGTTTGTTATACCACAAGTGGCACGTCAACTAAAAATTATTATAAAAGAAATACGG
>DWON01003238.1:0-18446 GCA_018251015.1 Phocides pigmalion okeechobee
CGCTGCTGCTGCTGCTGGCGGTCGCGCTGCCCCGCCCCGCCGCCGCGCCGCCCGCGCACCCCGCGCACGCCGCTCACCCCGCGCACCCCGCCCCCGCTCGGCCCTGTGCGTCCAACGCGCTGTGCGTGTGCCGCGCCGACCACCTTGCCTGCGACTTCGTACCCTTCCATCGGTTTCCTGACACAGGTTTGTCGGACGTAAAATAGAGGAACAATCTTCACCGTTGCCGACCATGGGCCTCTCCTGGGAAAAACATGGTCAAGATCTGGAGTATGATTCTTCACCACGTTACTTCTACTACTATGGGTTATACAACCCGAGTTCAGGGTGTTTTCAAACCGTCCAAAGGGCATTCAACAAGGTATAACGACTAAGATCTATAGTTATATCCGGGATCGAATACTTGACGTGTCCTCCGAATCACAAAAGAGCACATGACCATAATTTCATGTGTCGACCATTAACTCATTGGACTACTTAGTGTTGACTCCTTGCCTACTTACAACTGTATAATCTGTTGGAAAGTCCCAGTTAAGTAAGCTTTTTATTCATGAAACGGAGAAGTGCCAACTCGACTGCTGTCTATGGAACTTTTACCACCTATGTGTGTAATGCGTGCCTTATATGGTGTATAGAGGCGGGCGTGCGGCACGTGGCGGTGTCGGCGGCGCGGCTGGGCGCGCTCGGCGAGGCGGCGCTGGACGGGCGCGCGTTGCGCACCTTGTTGCTGGTCGCCTCGCGCCTGCACCGCCTCGAGCCCGCCGCGCTCGCGTGAGCACTCCAGCATCACACACAATTCACTTCCTATATTTTTTTCTTTTAAAAATGGAAGTAAGCAACGATCATTCTATCCACCTGATGATGAGTGGTTGTTGCCGTCCATGGGACATCTGTGCTATGTTAGCCGAAATTCAGAGTTCTACCATTGCCAAAATCGTCATCAGTAACCTCTTATTGCCATAGATTGAGATTGTAATTGGTACATTGATATACATGATTAAAACAATTTCCAAAAATCATAACTGATATTTGATTAAACTTGCATTATTGTGTATGTAACAAGATATATCTAGCATAAATAGCCAAGATTCTAATTTATTTTAAAAATCTCTGATGTAAGAAACTCCCTCTTTAAAATAAGAACATTATAATAGATTTGTTGAATAGCTTGGAAATCAAATTTAACGGTGAATTTGACAAATGCATTTGTTTAATATTTGTACATAAAGTCTACGTCAACAATAAAATAATAATTTTATAATTGAAGGAAAGAATAGTTTAAAGGATATATCGATTTAAATACAGATTTTCATTATAGAAGTCCCTAGCAATCAGGTCTATACTATGTATGTACCAATTAATGATGCGCATTAAGACAACTCTAACCAAGCTCAGATATATGTTGATTCTTTGCTACATTGTAGTGTCGAAATTGTGAATGAATACTATATATAATCTTTGGACAACAGACGCGCGGTCATTTGGTTACAAACTAGACAGAGCCTGTACTATGGTGACCAGAAAACTGATAAAATTACACATTTACGTTGACTAAGAAAATACTCGTGCTTATTACATAAATATTAGCCCTAGATGGGAATCGAAAGCTCCGGCTTATTAGTCGGGGTCACTAAACACTAGTCTACGGGGTTAGCCAATAAATTTTAAAACAATCGAGCACTTAGTTGCTAACTATGAGATGAGACCGAGTAGCTTTCTTTTGGATCAATCATTTATTTATTTTAGATTTGAATAAAAAAATAAACAAGAATTTTATTCTAGGTCAATGACATCTACGCTGGCTTCTCTAGATTTAGGATACAACGAATTCACCGAAATACCGATAGAAGCTCTGCGTGAACTTAAAGTACTTAACTGGCTCAATTTACAAAAGTAAGTAATTCTCTTGTAGCCAAAATAGTAACTTCTTTAAAAGTACATAAACTATATATATTTTCGTTTGTTTCAGCAATTTTATAAGCGACATAGACCCGGAAATGGATTGGGGAGCACTGACAGATACCTTAAGTAGTCTATCTCTGAGTAATAATCACATATGCACACTGCGCGAAGGAGCACTGAGCTCGTTGCGGCACCTAGCGCAACTTGAGCTGGATGGGAACCGGCTGCGGGAGCTAGACGCAGGCGCTCTGCCCGCGGGCCTGGCTCTCTTGCGGCTGTCGGACAACCTGCTTCCCCGAGTGCCTTGCAACGCAATCGCATTCCTGCCGCGGCTTCGACACCTTCACCTCCGGAATAATGTACTCCAACCCGCCTTCAACCGCACGTGTCGGACTGATAGATCTAAAATTGATTCACTCGACTTGAGCCACAACGAGCTTACAGATAGCTACGAGTTTGAATTCCAGCACGGTCTTCAGCTCAAGCAGCTTATTTTGGACTTGAATGATTTCACTTCAATACCCCCATTTGTATTAGATTGTGGACGGATAGAAAAATTGTCAATATCTTATAACAAGCTAAGTCATTTATCTGATGCTACTATTTATGCACTGAAACATGATTTAGAACGTTTAGATTTAGATCATAATGAGTTGTCCTCGCTACCTGTCAGCGTACGAGAATTAATTCATGTGAAGCATTTATCATTAGCTTACAATAGACTAGAGGAAATTTCTGAGTTACCGTCACGGTTACATTCATTAACATTAGCAGGCAATATGTTAACGACGTTTCCGTCGGGTTTGAGAAATCTTGTCCAAGCTTCCTTAGTGTACCTAGACTTAGGTTATAATCTCATCACTCATGTTCCTATTGAGACATTCGGACCGTGGTCTGAAGCGCTGGCCACGTTAAGTTTGCGCGGAAACCGCGTTGCGCAACTTGCAGTAGGCGTTTTTCCTCCTTTGCCTTTGCGTGAACTGGTTCTTAGTTTTAACGACCTCTATTATGTGGAAGCTGGCGTTTTTGCTAATCTGACTCAATTAAGAGTTCTCGAACTTTCCTCGGCGTTATTCAGTGGAGACGTGCCCGCCGGCTCGGCGCTGGCGACTTTGAACTGGTTGGGATTGGATAATAACAATATTCACTACTTTTCTTCAGACGATATGCAAAATTTTCCCTCGTTAGAGTATCTCAATTTAGACTTTAATAAAATAATAGAATTTCCCAGCGAAGTGGTAAGGGCGAATGGCACTTACAAATTAAAGGAGTTAAGACTGTCGTATAATTACATAAGTAAGATAAACTCGGAGTTTCTTGTAGATTTGGGAGAATTGCAAAGTATAGACTTATCTTACAATCGCTTGCACAATGTGAGCGAGAGGAGTTTCACGAATTTATTGAATTTAGTTTATTTAAGTTTAGCTGGCAATGTCGTAGAGCTCGTCGCAGAGGGCGCGTTCTGTGACTTGCCGCGCCTGGAGATTCTGGACTTGCACGAAAATAACTTGGCAGAGTTCTCTACACGTTATTTCGAGAACGTGTCAAACGACGAAGTCACCTTCGCCATTAATGTTAGCTATAATAGAATATCCTCTTTAGTCGGCGGTACGCCAGTTCTCATAAATATATTAGACTTATCACACAATGAACTAGAGATTGTATCAAAAAACTTTTTTGATTCTATGGGACCACATATTCGTCAAATATTACTCTCACATAACAAATTAACTCAAATAGATAGCTCAGGGTTTGGTTCTTTGTCAAAGTTGGATATATTAAACTTACGCTATAACAATATAAGTGTAATAAAAAGGCGAGCTTTCGCGGAAATGTCCTCGCTGCAAATCCTCGATCTGTCTAACAACCGTATCGGGCAGTTGTCCGTTGAACAGTTTTACAACCTGCGTCGGTTGCGACAGCTGCGCCTTGATAGCAATCGGATTCGAGCGCTGCCTCGGGACGCTTTTAAGAATACGTTGCTTGAATATTTAGATCTCGGGGACAATCAATTAGTATTATTTCCCAGCAGTACTCTGGCTCAGGTGGGTTTTACTTTGCGTCGCTTAGAACTGTCACGAAATCGACTCGAGTACCTCGACGCGGCTATGTTCCACACTACGGCGTTCCTTCATGAGCTTAGTCTCGCGCAAAATGCACTCACAGTGTTATCGGATAACACGCTCGCGGGATTGCCTCGCTTGCGTCGTCTCGACTTGTCTTATAATGCGATAAAAGCTAATTTCAAGGAGCTGTTTCACAACGTGCCGCGGTTGCGTCGCTTATCGCTCGCCGGCGCGGGGCTCAAAACCGCACCTCACCTTCCTTTAGCGAACCTTACCGAGCTCGATCTCAGTATTAACTACATAACATCGTACCGTGAGAGTGATGTGAGGCATCTCGCTAATTTGCATGCGCTCAATCTCGCAGGCAATAAATTTACCTCTGTACGCCCGGCGATGTGGGCCGCACTTCCGCGGCTTATCTCCCTAGACGTTTCGCATAATCCCATAGTTCGCATGTCGCGTGGATCGTTCGAGGGTCTCGATCGCTTATTACACCTACGTATGGAATACTTGAGGCATTTGGAGACAATCGAACCGCGGTCGTTTCGCCCTCTTGTGTCCCTCCGTTCAATCGTTCTCGAGTCCCAAACGAGTGAGGGTCGTGATATTCCCATCGCCGAAATTGTGTCAGCGACACCTTACCTAGAGTCCCTAACTGTATTGATACGAGATTCAATATTGGATTCACAATTGCTCGGATTACGAGCACCAAAACTGCGTGTATTAGAAATACGCGGAAGAGATTTGGAAATAATATCAATGCACGCGTTTGCAGCTCTCGGAAGGCAGAGAGCCCTATCATTGCGATTGACTAGCACAAGTGTAACCACACTACCAGCAGGTGTAGCCCGCCCGCTGGTGCGCGTTCCACACCTTGCTCTGGACTTCAGCGACAATAGACTGGTGACTTTCGGACCATCTGCGCTGTATCCAAACCTTACCGGTTGGAATCGATACGCTACCAAACTACTGCCAGGTGATTATTTTGATGATGTAAAACTATTCTTATAGTAGTATCTTTACTCGAGTTTTATTATGAACATGTCTACCTAATTTAGATTATTATTAAGACAAAGGACTGAAATATTCCAATTAAAATCCTTCAATTTAGTCACTCTGTGTTTATTCTGAAAACATGTGGACATAATTAGCACCTATTATATTTTATTAACGTTGACATTGCGCCGCATCATTATTTTAAATTGTTTAATTGCGAAAGCCAATTGTTTCTTCTTAAAATTTTCAATCATTAGGTGGCTTGGTCCTTGAGGGCAATCCGCTGCGTTGCGGCTGCTCCGCCTCGTGGGTGGGCTCGTGGCTACGGCGCTGGACGGCCGAGGTGGGCGGCGGAGCGCGTGGCGCACGGGACGCGGCACGACGTAGCACGTGCGTGACGTCAACGCGCGCGACGCCGCGGCCCCTCATCGACCTGCAGGCGGATGAGGCCGAATGTCACGCGAGTGCTCTTTCCAGCCGCTCGACGCGTGCAATGTTCCACTCGTCTGCGGCGATTCTTACACTCGTGCTTGTTCTAGTGCATCCGATTAGCTAGTGAATAAGTGGTGACTGTGATTAATATTATTAAAATAATTAGGGCGGTGACAATTCAGAAATCGTTAGAACGGTAAACCCGGTAGAAATTAAATATGGATAATGTTTTTGAATGGGTTATTTAGCGCTTACGTTAATTTCATTTTCCGACTATTTATAAACTGATTTCAAGTAATTGACGAGACTAGAGTAATTGTTTGATTGTTTACTGAGAAGCTATTGTGCATGTAAATACTTATTTCTACGATTTGATTGTGGAGATTTAAATTGTACATAATGTAAATATAAGTAGTTATCTTAAATTTGGTACTTATACTAAAGGTCTATCATTCTTGGAAGGATATGCGTTAATAGCAAACTGATCGAAAAATGTGCAACGAATATTTGTTAAACGAGTAATTATTGTTTTAATTGTTATTTGCAAATACGACGGAAAGCAATATGGTCGGAATTTAAATAAGGACTGAAGAATAAAGATAATACACAATATGACGCCCCGGCGCTTGTTTATTGTACGAGTAATAATAATTTTTGACAAACACTAACTTTGAACATTTTCATAGCTCAGTGAACAAGAAATCTTGAATCCGATTCGTTTTATTTCACAGTCAAGTTAAGAATCATTATTTTATATCTCCATTGTTGGTGTTCACTTGTCATTTGTTTAAATTGCGCTTATCTAAATATTTTTAAAGCGACTGAGTTCAGTGGATATTTATGAGCGTCCAGCGTAAAGCGCTGCGCGGCGGAGCGGACTTGAGCGAAATTAATTATCTAAAGCGCTCCGCTCGCAAATACACGTCGACACAACTGCAGTGACGTGGAGCCGGCTTAGACATTTTTAAAAGCGTTTTTATTTCCAACCCATTATTTAACGGATTAGAAGCTTTACAAAATAAATTGTTTTTTGCTTTCCTACTCCAGTGTTCTCTTTGGCCATAGACAACTTTGTAAAAGTGTAGTTCTCAAGAGACGGCGACGTGTTTTAAAGAAAAACTTTAGGCGCGACTTCAGAGTAACTTAAATCTTTAATCGGATAGACGTTAGCATATAACTCAACCGATGGCATATTAGCACAATGTTAGTAGACATTTCAAGCACGGTCCTCATTGTTACTGAGTTATTGTTATCCACCAGTAGACTTTTGAAATGGAATTTGCCTCTTAATAAGACGGTATCTGTATATTTCACACTCCCGTACGTACTTCCGACCGTAGCTCGGCGAATCAGCTAGTTTTTAATATTTTGTAATATGGCCTTATTTTTCTTGTAATTATCCCTTTACATACGAGTATATTTCATTTGTAAAGAGAAACTCCTAACTTATGTCTTCGCTACAATCGTAGAATGTAGGTATTCTACGATATATGTATAATGTTGGAAACTTTTAACATTATACTATGCAATGTTATAACTTGTACAAGTTGACAAAAATAAGCATTTGTTAAGCAATGTCACTATTCAATTTGTGATCTATTTTAGTTAATTTATCCGAAATTGTACATAGCCGAACTTGGTGAAACAGGAAGAGAATAAATATTTTTGTATTAAACAACTTGTTTTTGTAGTACCCCTTATTTTTTATTTTATCATAATTGAGTCAAGATTTTTCTATACTAATAACATGGTTAAATATATGTTTTCTTAAACAACGTTTATTCAGTTTCACATTTGTTACTTTGTTGGGCTTTGTGAAGGATAGCTGTAGCGTCTAACTAATCAGTTGTTTAACATTTTATCATTAAAGAGGTAATTATGCCATAGATGTATGAAGTAGATAATTAATAGTTATATACATAATCATCTCTCTACGTTACAAGCAGTTAACATAGCAGAGTAAGTTAGGAAATGGTACATTTGTGATATTAATCATTGTAAAATTTTATAACAAAAATTGATTACATTACAAAATTTACATTAATATTTTTTATGCATCAATACATAATTGTTATACATTGTTGATGTTTTAACTTTTCTAAAATTATACATATATCTTATAACTTATTGAAGACCGTTTCAAAGATTGAAGTTTTACAAAACTTATATTTAAATAGTGTGCAATAACAGAGACCGAGTCTGGATTGGTACCAATGTATCGATGATGTGTCGATTTGTAAGTTTCGATGGAGTGCGGTGAAAGTGGCTGAAGCGACCCTGCGCCTGCAACTGGGGCACCGGCCTATCGAAAGGGGTTGCTCTGTAGCCTGAACCGTGCATGTGTGTGTATTCACTTTAGACAGTTTCACTTTTGTATCTGAACGTTCATTACACACAAAGCGGCTTATAGACCCTACTTAATATATTTAATGAATATAGTTAAATATAAACTTAAATCAACATGTTGAAAGTAATTCATCGTGTCCATTGATTTAAATGTTTGGTTGTACACTTAATACAGCAGAATTTATTTTCCCCCTTTCTTGTCTCGTCATTAGACCTTGGTTGTAATCATTATGTGTGTGAGTATCGTAACTGATTCAAGTAGCTCCAACCCTACATGTTTGTGGTAAGTTAGTGAGAGGTTGAGTACACTGCAGACGGGCCTGGTTGCTGCAGACGTCGCTGGCGCAAGGTTACTGTGTTATTGCAGTAGCATCGGAGCGATCAATGTGGAATGTTGGATCAGTCAGATATCCATTAAATTAATGAAATTCATCAACCCCATAATCAAATAAAAATATTCCGCATTTCTAATTGTCTGTCCGTCTACGAAGCAACAAAAGACAAAATTACGAACACACAGATAAATAGACGTAGAACAGTTTTTGTTAAGAACATTGCACTACGTAGAATATGTACATAAAGTTTATCGTTAAGCCCCGAGCTACATGAGTATTTATTTCTTTCTAATTACATTATTACCTTGTTTATAAGTGCCTTCAAAATAAGAAAAGGTTCTATATTCAGTTGAACGTTTATGTCTGTGTAGGTGTAGGTGTATGAAATACATGATTACTCAGCAGTACTTCGATTGAAATGATTTAAAGTTTATGGAATTACGCTAACTATACAATTGTTATAATTTTACGGATTTAGAAAAATGCAATATTCATGGAAGTGAAGTGTTTCAGTGAAATAGATGTCAAAGCAACTTTGGATAGATTGTTAGGTAGTTGTTGTTAGCAGAACATTTTACAAGGTGGTAGAGCCGTCAGAGCTCGCCCGGGGCGGCACCACCGCCACCCTCACAGCCCGCCGTAAAGCAACATGTTCTTCATGTACTGTGTTTCGGTTGGGGAGGTGTGGTTGCCGGATACACATTATTGGAGGCGACCATCTTAGTCCTCAAGAGTAGGAACGCATCCGCGTCCATTCTTAAATAGAACTTCTGTTCTATTTGAAATTGGACATGGTTGTCCATGGGCTGCAGTGACCACTTAACATCAGGTGGCCTGCATGCCCCTTTCGCAATAAAAAAAAGAAGTGTTAGGAAGAAAACATTATAGTAAATTGAATAACAGTAACAGATATTTAACTATGTTGGGGAGTTCTCTTACATGTAATACTTACAAGCACACTTCTGTGAATAATCGAGATGGAGTTTTCTAATTCGGATTTGCTAAGGCTACATTTCCATCGGAGTAATCCCTGTGTAATGCACAGAAACCTAATCACGCTATGTGGGTCGCCACCGAATGGAAATGCACACTCGTTCGCTGAATATTTCTTGTTCACTTTTCGAGTAGTGAATGGGTTTTGATGTGCGCCTGGAATTTCGGAGCGTTAGAAACTGTCGTTTATATTTGAAAAGATTTATATGCCAATTGTAGGTACATCATATCATACTGTAAGATGATATTACGTAATATCATATGTTAATTATATGTCATACTAGCGATCCGGCCGAGCTTCGCTCAGGTAATAGAGTTTGTATTTACGTACATTATTTTTCTTTCATACATGCATACAGTAATTACCTACTTGCAAAAACTAATACTTAATAGTTTGAAACATCTATTTCGGACACCGACTAAATAACTGTATTGAATTTAACTATTTAATTTCCCGCTCAATAAAAAAAAACACACTTATTAAGCACCGAAACCTTCCTCACGAATCACTCTACCTGTTTTTGAAAATTGTGAGAAAATCCATTCATATAGACGCAACGGGGAACTTTGTTTCATAATATTTAGAAATTTATTTGGAATCAAAGAACTTGTAGAGTTAGTAATGATGGCACATAAATGTTATTGTAGCGAAAGCGCCTTAATATAATTGCACATCATTCATCACAATCAGTTCAGCCGTTCAGCCACTACTATCAAACTATTCTCAATTAGAAGAGGTACCGCCCTCATCTATCTTTACATATAACGTCAACGTTGCGCTTGACTATTGCGGTATCTCACTTGTTTCTAACTTTGACGATTATGACTATTTAAGGAAACGAACCTTATTTCAAATAAGTTATGTTATTTTTCATATTGGGTCCAGTAGAGCGACAGCCCCGATGGAATATCTTTCCTCGCGTATATGTAGATATTCCATCATGGCGTGAATAAATGTGAAGAAAAGCCCGTAATATTAAAATTATAACTTTTTTTCTACCTAGCGTAGTATCCATAGTAGGTTAATAAGAGTTTTCCAGCAGTAACGTGTGTTTACAGAATCAGGCTGCTTCATTGTAGTGAAGTTATGAATCAAAATGCAGAGTGAGGCTCACAGCGCGCTGCATTGCTCCCGGGGAGTGTCTGTCGAGAGTACCTAACTTACACCCTATATAAATTTCATGCATTGATACTCAAGAAGTTTTGATAATCTTATTCGTTGGTATAACCGAATATTAAGCAAAAAAGTTGCAAGGAAGTAGAGCAACAGTTCAACCGGCGAGATACCACTTCATAATCCGCAGAGAAGCATTTTGTTTCGTTTTTAGTTACAAGTGATAACTGATCATGATTGATAAATGAAAAGATCGCGAGGAAACATACTCTACAACGAGTTTTTCTTTAAGACAAAAGTCTATGAATAAGGATTTGACCAGCGTTGTCGGCTATTTTATGGCTTAAAATGTCTCATTCTGACCTATGGTAATAATAAATTGGAATTCACATCTGGTGGCTCTAACGTTACATATTCTTTATGTTGGAAAAATAGCAAAATTGAAGTTTTATGTGGACACGAATGTACCCCTGAGGACTGTGATGGTCACCGCATTGTATGTGCATCCGGCAATCAAACATATTCATCGAATCATACATATTGTTTCATGGCGAATCAGGTGGTAACGGCAGTATATCCGTGATTGGGTTACAATTCTGCCCAATATAAACGCCGTCGCCCTGCAGTTCGAAACGTTGTAACTTCTGTAAATAATTTACGCGTTTCGCAGGATATAAGTTACTCCTATAATTGGCATTTATTTCAGTTTGTTGTAAATATTCATGAAAATGGTGAAATTGTACTATTCCATAAATATGTTATTCTGATTGTTACAGCACATTGTAATTTCTAAGTCATTACCATATTCATTTAGCATAGTGCTAAACTGGCAGTATAAAGTTTTATTTTCCAGCACAATGGGTTTAAAAGTGGCTGCATTACAGTGTATAATTGTACATGCTGCGTCGCGACGCCCGCGGCAAGGAGGGCGAGCGCTACGGCATATGCAATCTTATGCTAATGCAATAAGGGTAGCATTGGCTTATCTTTTGTTAGTGTTTTATCAGTCTTTATGCATTTGGAATAAGAGGGAAATTCGCGTGTGTTACTGATCTCTCGCTAAGGATTACCGTCCGTTTTGGAGCCTTATAGTCACACTATCCTTTTTAAACATATTCCGGGACCTCCGAAGGCTTTACGAACGCATCCGAGGGCTTTGCATACATCATTTTACTCTTTGTGTTTTATTTCAATTCGAAAGAGAATAAATAACTTTATAGTAAGTAAAAATACTAAACAAAGTTTTTGATCAGAGTTAACAGTAACAGTCAATAAAATCATTACGTCACGTATCTACGAAGAAATACGTGAGAACAAGTGGAATTTCACAGTAAGGTACCAATACCAATGTGAAACAGAGGGTTTGGAGGAGATATTAAGGGTTTATTATTTGGATAAATTATTTCTTTATTTTATTAATGACATTCCCAGATTGCCCGTTTAATTTTATACTTAGCTCATTTAAGACTGGTATCACGGAAGTTTAAAAAAAAACGATAGTGATGGAACGACATTCGTATAGTCAAACTATAATTAGTTATATTAAGGACCTAAAACCTAGGTTAATGTCGAATGCGATATAATTGTGTGGATACTTTTAAATTTTTATGGAATTCATTATCGCTTGAGAAAAGTGTTTGTTTAAAATGAGCTAATAAAAAAAATGGAAGAATATATGCATTTAATGTATAACAGAGAAGCTTCCTGGCATTGAGCGGTAACCGCAGAGATTATAATTGTAACCAAATTAATATAGAACGAACGAATCGAATCAAATTAATTCTCACCTCTTCAAAACAAAACATGAAAGTACTAGGTATACTGCAGTAACAAGGCAGAGATAGGTGCGGCACTGGTGGTGTCCACGTTTAAAAGCGATCGTCAAAGAGCTGTAACACCTTCAAAATTAATTACAAAACCTCATTTCATTAAAAGAGTTACTTACTTATTTAGAAATGATGGCGCTGGACGTCAAATATCCTATATATATAAAAAGTCCTATTTTGTTCTTCCACGACTCGACATTAAATACGTTGTGATAAGCGAAGATGATGCTTAGTTATGTTTTTCCGTAGAAATAAATTGGATGTTAATAGTAGCAGAGTCGGTTATCCTTCCATCACATTTAGCCGTCGTATAGTGAAAAACCTTCCGAAGTATTCAATGTGGTGTACTTGCAATATAAATGTAAAGCGTTAATGTAATTGAGTCGATGTTAATGCGGCATTTTTAGGTCGCGACCCGCAGGTCAGCGCCCATACTTATTACAGGTTAAGCAGAACTTGAACAAAATTCAAAATTTCAAATATTTAACAGTCCACTGAATAATTCCCTCGCTATAATATTAAAGTCCATAGATTTTTCTATGTTGAATAAGTAGCAAACAAGCGTACATAACATCTGATGTTAAATGGACTCTGCAGCCCATTGACATCTACGTCCAAAACCACTTTTTATTAACTACGTGGTCTATAAATAAGAACGCATTATGGGCTTTGAACGAGATCTATCATTTAAACATTTTAGTCATAACGCATCTTAAATCAAACTCTTGGACTGCTGTGCCTTTTTAAAAATACTTATATGAATTTGTCTTGATGGATTTCGTTAATTACATTTAGTTTAATATAATAATTAATTCCTAAAAGTTTTGTGCATAAACACCGCAAGACTTTTGTCTTTTTAAAGAAATCAGCAGACTCTACGGTTTTTTATTTCAAAAAAGTTTTGCACGCTGAAAAAATATGATCGGTAATATCGCATTTGATCGTTATCTTCCAACAATCAAGTTTGCAAAAGGGCCATTTCCGATGCGATTATTATCGAACCAAGCTACTATGATACGCCAAGATTGTCAAACGCTTGTGGTACAATTGCAAAGCCTGAATGTTGTAAAACACGGCTAAAGAGGTAGTTAGTTCTAAGTGGCCGGTCGCTCATATATCGGCTTATTAACTGCGATGGAAGCTTAGCCCTAATTCGCTCGTTGCCTCCTTCATAAACACTAGGCTTCATTACCCAGCCTCTTTTATTATCTCACATGGTCTACAACATACATTGCAGGCTACATTTTATGTTCGATCTGCAATCAACCGTATTGACAGTGCAATGTATCGAACGTCACAAGAATGGGTCGAGAGTAGCTGATATTAAAAGTCCAGAAGTAAAGGTATGAAATAGTATACCAACAAGTGGATATAGAACACGATTTGTTACATGTCACTATTCAGTTTTAGACTGGCTTATTCGTACTAAGCCAGCAATGTACACCGAAGCGAGTGTTTAGAATCGAGAACGTATGATATTAAAAGCGTAGTGGTGAAGGCATGGAAGCTGTTATTGTTGCGGCTCAAGTGGAGCCTATATGCGAGTATAAAGGTTTATTAGGGCGTTTAGTTTGGCTCATCTGTTCCTCTTCCGCCCCAGTAATGGGTCACTTGTTAGTACAGTCAAGGCGCAGCTATGTTTGTAGGCGTAGAATATTTTTGGTATGGAAATGGTATGGTTATTTTTGCTTTGAAATATGTGTATAGGAGCGTGTATGGTTTTATAGTTGAGATAACAGCTGCTTTTGTAGCAACACAAAATACGTATTACAATGATGTGCGTGAACTCATGTATTTTTATAAATAAGAAGTAGCAGACGAGCTCGCCGCTCGCCTTATTTTAAGCGTCAATTGCTAACTATATGCAGCCGTAACCAAAATTGTTTAGAATAGGGTTTCTATCTGAACTCGATCTCTTAAGCGTTGAAGTGTTCTCTCAAGTTCTTCGGAGGGGAACTATGGACCACACTCCAGAAAATGAATGTTCCATGCTATTTCTTTTGAAGCAGAAGACAGATGCGCTACATTAGTGTATGTGCTGCAAAGTTAGTCTTAAGTAGTACTTTATGCAGATTTACACGTATGTAGCTCATTATACTGCTTTTCTATAGTAATATCAATATCCGAAAGTATCTATTGGGGCATGCTCAGCTTAAACTGAATATTGCATTTAATTTAATACATCACTCTACCAGAGTTTGTAGTTTGACTTCCTTCCCGCAGGGCACCTGATGTAATAACATCTAGTTTACAGCCGCCCGCCGCCCGCCGCGCCGCCCGCCGCGCCGCCCGCCGCGCCGCCCGCCCTTGATAGTTACTGATACGTCGCAAGTTTCGGCAACTGTGAGTTTGGCTGTTGGTGGAGCTGCTACGTGTGGGCTAACGAAACACGACATCGCTTCAATGCGCTACGAATATTTAATGTTACAACCTAAGCTTTGCATATAATTTTACGTAATTTATACTCGTACGAAATATCGCTAAGTGTTCTTTGAATACAAAGATTAACATAATTGTAGGCATAGTTGACACATACCTTATTGATCTGTGCAAAGTAACTTTAAAGTGACGTATCGTAGTCGTCTTCGACCCCAATTCCTTGTGTAACAGAAGCAGAAACGTTACATCGACCCAGACGGTGGTGGTACTACAGACAATAGTGAACTCCCAATGAAGCAAATCTTACTTTAAGTGGAATACTACAAAACTAAATATGTCGCTACCACTGAGGAACTAAATATGTCGCTACCACTGAGGAACTGAAGCTGATATAAGCAGCATTATAGCTTCATGAATCGCCGTAAAGCAATTTATGTGTCGGTTGAGGAGGTGCGAGTATTCTATCTCCGTACAGCATTCGATAGGCTGTGGATGTCCATGGACTGCAGCGACCCTTTAATATCAGGTGGCGTGCACGCTCGTTTGCTATTCTTCTAATATATAAAAACATATAAATATAGACGTGAAACGTACAACACCGCTTTATTACAATTTACAAGCTGTTAAAATGAAAACATTTGCAACAATCGTAGAAACGGATCATATTGTATGTATAAACTTAGTACTCATCAGTTGTACCAGGGAGTTGATGCGCCGTTTTATAAACCGCCCCGGGGACTCTCCGGCCTGCACTCGCGCTTTTAATTTGTGCAGAAAGTTCCTCGCAAATCTCGCAATACCAATGTTCAAAATAATCCTTGCTTTCAAGGAAAACGTTGATATTTTTGTATGCACGTACAGTAATATTTGAAGCGTTCAGTGAAGTTTCCGTTTGTCCATTAGGCCGAGGGATTTGTTTTAAAGCATCCACTCCCATGCATAGGTTCTACGCACTTATTCGTATTAATATAAAAAATAGCCGAGATTAATTTTTGTGTGTTTGAACGGATATATCTCTGGAAGTACGATTCAGATTTGAAAATAAATATATTAAACTTGATAGGTTTTTATAACTACATATTAAGCAACTGTAACATTACGCAACATTCCTCATTAGCCGCGGGTGGGCCGCGGGTAGGCCGCGGGGGCGCAAGTAGTCTTAGATTTTTATAGTAAAAAGTAAAAATATAACGAAGATATGATATTTTCTGTGCACACGCACTGTCTTGAAATATGGTATAAATTTGCATTTGAGTAGTTCTATATTATAGATGTCAAAATTATAATGGAGTTCACGCGTTGTTAAGTATATTAAAAGTACCTAAGTATGTATGTTGTTTTCTGACGCTAGACGTACATACATTCTCATCTCGCAATGTAACGTATTCTTGTGTTGTCAATGAACTTGCTCCAAGTTTTATTTAGACCCAACGTGCAATTTATGGCTAGTACCGTACATTTTGATTAAAATCGAGTTATATGGAGATGAAAATGTGCGAACGTAAACAGTGGCACGAGGGTTGTTGTTTGCCGCTCCCTGTCTCGGTGTAAATTACTAATAGCGTTAGTACAAACAGCGTTTCTCTTTAGTTCATCATTAACCACCTTCATTATTCTCCGAAAACACGTTCAAAGCATTTTAGGTTCGTGTTAGAGCAAACATTAGATGCGGACCGGCGCGTTGTTTGCCGCCCGCACACACGCGGCGCTGAATTACTCATGGCTAATAGTTTAACTATTACAAACAATCTCTATCTACATATTTTATCACTAGAACTTTCGTAAGTATCTTTACATATATTTTTAGCTGTTAACTTCACTTACGTCTTATTTTCGGGATAACCGGAATAGGTGACTAGTTTCGGACGTATATGGGAACCTTCTCCTAAAGATCCCAGCGGTACCATAGAGTGCGCGACGATGTCTTCACTGTGCTCGCCTTATTGGTTATAATTTTTTTTTGAAGTTTTGTTAATAATATTTTTTTGTAACTTTAATATTATTTGTAACTAATATTGAGTTGACGGGATCGTTCCACCTATGGAGAAGTACTTTTGTTCAATAAAACATACTCAACTAAAGTTATTCATTATACGCAGTATTTATCAGTTAACAAAACTTAAGGTATGGAGTTTAACAGATCCATTGATTTGGTTATAATTGACCTCAGAAAAGATATTTCATGGCTGCCCAGAAACGTTAATCACGAACTCTATAAACAAGCAGAACAGTTATACAAATTTACTTATTTTATCCTATTTTAATAGTCTTAGTAATAGTATTAAAACGGCAAAGGAAACTGCTCACCACCTGATGATTGGTTAGTGTCCTTAAATATCGAAATATCGTTTAGCAACGCTGTTACATTGCACAAATATTCTCCAGATTAGAACTACGAATTCAACCACTTTTAAAACTTATCTAGATCACTTTACAAAATGATAAGCTTGTTGGAACTTATATCAACAAAGCGTGGCGATGTGAATCCCGATTACCCGCTCCGTGGTTATACTAATAGTTTAATCAGCACTCGGACCCCTCGCCTAAGTTTTAATGGACCGCGTGCCTTGCCCTCTCGCGGGAGAAGCCGCAAACCCATGAACACATAAAACACACACAAAAATACTGTGTAGTTTGTAGCTTCCATCTTAAACAAGGGACTTCCTAGTTTCATATTCTGTTACAATTTATAGTGTATGTTGTTTCGAAGGTGTTGTAACTTTTTGTTTTCGACTGAAGCGGCGCTGTCTGGGCGGCGTATCAGGGTTGTATTTAACTTAAACTGCTTACGAAATAACATGAATACGAAAACTGTTAACTGTGGTGTATCTTATGAATTAATATTGTCATCTATGTTGTTATTCTGCATATCGATGTTACATAATAAGTTACATGTGCAGATGACAGCACTGGCCGTGAAAGTAGACTTCTGGAGTCGACATGATAGGGGTTGGACTCAAACTTGTTGTGTTCAACTCCAGGATCGTCCACAAATACTTAGGTATGCGTATTTGTTACGTCGCCATAGTTCCAGGGCGATCACCATTGGCATATGCATAGGAGGTGAGATCCCATGAGAGTTGCATTATCACTTGAAGGACAACGCTCAGTTACTTCCGGAAAAGTTACGTTTTGTCAAAAGAGCAAATTAGTACTTCATAGCGGATCAAATTATTTACCATTATAAAACCAAGATACTTAAAACGTTCTAATCTATAGAAAGGTTCCTTGACTGACAACACAACCCTAAATTACTGTCAAACAGAAACCCTACATAACCGGCAATTGAAATTAGACAATTAGGGCGCAATTTGCACAATCTGCACGCGATCGTCGGCTACTGGTTCTTTCATGAATATTAAAACGTGTATATAACGTGTATAGTGTATTATGCATGCACTTTTAAATGACTACGATTGCAAACGTTGCCGGAGTCGCTGGAACTGGCGTGCTCCGGCGCCGGGGGCCGGACAGCGCCTCGCTTTTAGGTTAATGGGATGTGACAGTCTTAACGAGTTTTAGAAAACGCTGAGAGTAAAAGATGGGGTTACTGTGATTAACGCCGGGTCAACACACGCATCGCTCGTTCTACTGGAAGTACTGAGTACCAGGTTAAATAATATACATATGCATACATATTTCAGTATAATCCGGTTAAAGGATAACACATATTAAATTTTGAAGTTGAAAGTGTAATATTCGTTCAACTTAAAATAGTTTTTTACTTTTTTTTACGTTTTTTTACTTTGGCTAAAATAAAGTTGGAAGACCTCTCACGTAATAATTATTTGTATCGTATAACATATAATGCGAAGGCGTAATACCATATTAGAAGCGTCTAGTGCTACTTTCACTTTTTCGGCTATATAGAATTTGAAATTCTGTAGTGACAGGTGGTAGTACAATAGTTCAATGGGAGGGGGACTTCAGCTCTCGTAGTTATGCTTTGAAACAGTTATTGTGTTTCCATTGGAGAGGTGTGGTCTGGTGTGGTGTGGTCACTTACAATCGGTGTGACGTACTCACTTTTGCACGACGCCAGGTAGGACTTAACCTT
>DWON01003239.1:0-18445 GCA_018251015.1 Phocides pigmalion okeechobee
AAAAGTTTTATAATATTGTTTTTATTTTCATTTAATCACATTGAAATATTCTTTAATTTAGTTTTTATTTCATAAAGTTTGGTGAAGTATTTAAGAAGATATCGACGATTTCATAACTGACCCTTTTTCTTTGCGGATCAGTGTATAATATTTACATATTATTTTTACATTAAGTTACAGCTACTTGTGAATTCATCTTTCGTATCCTGTTCACAGTTATTTGTTTGTAGGTAAATTGACGATCCATTATAGCAAATTACCGGTCGCGTTCACATTGTACCAAAATGCACCACGCTATTAACTCCAATCACAACATTATTTCATCGAAATTTTACATTTGCAAAGTGAAAATAAAAAAAGATGCGAAGTGCTCGTGTTTCCTATAATTATGCATTCCTTTGAATGAAAATATTTTTCCTTTTCATAAAAGCTCACGGACGAATGAGTAAAGTTACCTCCATAAGTTTTTGTGTACACCGAACAGTATCTTTTGTAAAAACAGAAAAGTTGACGTTCAATCTACTGCCTACTTTCAGAATGAGAACGCTGCTTGGTAAAGGCATGAGCAAAACTTTGCATCTACAAAAAATACCTACTTCTTGTTCTTTTCCTTGTAATAGAGCCGCATCATGTAAAAATATGACGTAGGTACCAAAACTAATAGGCAAGAATAATAGGAACTTTAATAGGACCTTCTATACAAATCCGTCTAAGTGCATATAAAATGAAGCGATTTTTCGTTCTTTTCTTTGATAATAAATATAATTACACGTGTATTTACATTTATAAATGAATTCGGTTTATTTATTGTTCATACTTAAGATATTACAACGATAGAGCCATTTAATTTTACCTCCTACGTGCTACGATTGTTGCTACGATCATGTCTGATTTCAATCGAAATGCATTTATGACAATGTTTATTTATCCGTCACGACTATTGGTATCTAAATTATTCGAGACAATACAAGTGATGAAAGGGAATATTCCCAAAAGATAGCGGTTTGAGAGGAATTTATAGTTTCGACCGACATGTGTCGGAATATCGACGAATACAACAATTTGGTTACTTTTATGTATTGTGATAATAATCACGAGGGTATTATCACAATATATAAATCGATCATATTGATAAACTGCAATTTTACACTAAAAATTGTAAACAATTGTTTATTGTAAAATTGCAAGGTCTTTTCATAGAATGAATTTGGTTATGTCTATATGCCAATAACAAATAAGTAATACTAATATAATACTTTTTGGCTAGTAAAGTAACACTTATTTTTAATGTAGGTACACCTGACTTGCGTCGTCATGCTGTATTTCACCAGACTATCTTTTTCTACGATTTATTTATCACCAAAATGCTATTAATTTTCATTAGTTTATAATTTTACGATTTTCAACCGCCAAATTATGAACGATCATGTTAATTGCTACAAAATACTAAGGTATAAGATAAGATACTCCTAAAATTATATATTTTTTAAATAAAAATTACATAACTGATCTATGTAACCAAATTATTTATCAGGTCAACTGCATTCTCATTTGCTATAAATGTTTAACAATATTTTGAAAATTTGTATAAAATTATTTTACCCATTGAATATTACACAAACTATTCCAATTTATAACATATTTCATTTGCACGTCTTGTGTTTACGTATCATTCTGAGTTTACGAGCGCAGTTTGAGAGTTGCTATAAAATTGGTTTTACGTTCTAGTTCATAGTACCACGGCCATCTCAGCGGGCGATTGACACTTGTGATATCGCTTTAATGTCCTCATTCCTTTGTTGGTTTCAATAAAGGAATTATTTAATATAATTAATTTTCTCAATGAGAAATCCTAATTAAAGCCTTAAAATCTTAAAGAACCCGACTGCTCAATTTAGCTTGTCTGAGAACTTCGCACCAGAAGAAGACATCAGAACAAATTTGGGATTATTTGACTGTACGACAAAAGGTATTGTCTATCTTTAAATGGGTTGGGCACGACCTCGGGACAATGGGGTCGTTTATTTCTTCCCTTAGGCGTGGACACGAACAACTGTTACGGGATTAACGAATTGTAGATAACAAAATATTTATTTATAAAATTTCATGAAAAAATATGTCATTATTTATCCCCTATTTATTTAACGTACTTGCTCATTTGGGGTTTTTTAGATATTACAGCTTTTTTGCAGTCATTTTACTTTTTATATTTTCCTTAAATTTATAAGTTCGAATATAAGCAACTAAAAATCTCTGTTATTATTATTAGATTTAATGGTATTTATGTATACTATAATAAAAATACGAGAAGAATTGCTTTGTTCTAATATAATCACGTAAAGTAAAATGTCTCCAGAGATGTTTTAAATAAGAAAATCTTTTATCGTGCTATGCTTAAATCCAATAGTGATCCGAACCGCATTACAGCTACGTTTCAGATATAGCGAGGAAGGCTGATATCCACAGCGGGGCTCGTAAAACTCGCTTCTCCACCAACCCTCGGAATTCCTTCCATCATTTTGAGAAACCCTTGTCACTTCCATTACGTTTCCCGCCCGTTCTGATCCGCCCGTCCTTCATTTACGCGAGTTATAGCCGTCTCATATTCCTTAAGTGGCGTGTAGTCTTGACGAATTTAAAGTCTCAACTTAATTGTACAAGGTTTCACTTCGTTCGCATCATTAAAGACGTAAATTCTTATTAAGTCTCTCGTTCTAAATACCTCTGTCTATTAATTGACTCATGTAAGAGAATGTGACACGATTTATACACGACTAATAGCGATTCTAAGCTAGTTATTTCAATGTATTAAGATTTTAATCCAGTAAAGTATAGAAATATTTCCTCATAACTTTATAAGGAATGTTGTTGATTTATCAACTGGTCGAATCTGTATGCTTTAATCTACAACTCCTGTTTCTAGCGTGAAGCAATTCTTGCGTTTCGGTGAATAGGTCTGGTCCTTAGCAATAGGAGTATATCTGGAATCGACCTGAATGAAACTCCAATTAGAGTGTAAGTTTCAAATCAATCGCTTACTTGAAACAACATAAATATATTTTATAACCTTACTTTTTTAAATTAATAGTTGATAGTTTAAACATAGTGGCGGTGTTCAATTGGAAATGCGTTCATTTTAAGTATAATTTTAAGAAAATAAAATTTCAGTTTTTTTTTAAGACAGCAGGGGCCGTCGTGTTTATTTATTGATACAAATTGTATGTTCGTTTATAAAAGATGCGTTTTGCGATCCCTATTCAAACGTACATATTTAAATTGTAGTGGTGCGATTTTTAAATGATAACGGCCTACTTCGGCACATGTCATTTTGTATTAGTATTACAGAACAGAATGTCAGAAAGTAATCCATAAAACATTGCTGCGTAGTTCCTGGCATTTTACGGTAAGTTTAGAGCACTTTATTAGAACACACTGGGTGCGTAATCTAATGAATAGGATTTGTGAAGCGTGCGAAGTGCTTCTGCAATGCTTTCAGTCTAAGCGGCACATAAAAGTACTCGTGTAATGCGCTTTCTTCTACACGCGGTTAGAACATTTCATCACTTACGTTTTAAAGGGCTGAAAAGGATCTTTTCAAATATCTACATTCAGCGTATGGTGAAGATTCAAATCGAATTTGAAAACTATTATTAAATAATAGTCAAAAAAACTAAAAAACACACTTTTATAAAAAAAAATTAACTAAAAAAGGATAAATAAAAACGTGTTTTTAGCTTTGCCACGATTTTTTTTTCATATTATTGCATTGTCATAGTCATCGTCATCAAGTCACTTCTGGAAATTGGTGAAAATTATGCTCAAAGAATCCGTTACATACATAGATACAACCCAAGCCAATAAAAGCGTGTTAAATAATAGTGTTTACGTTACAAATTAGGGAGATGTAGTAGTTCTAGTAAGTTTGATAGAATAATATATTTGTTCTAGCGTATAATAACTAATATAGTTGTGGTATCTATTACCAATAATAAGCAATCTAAACCGATTTGAAATCGGTCATAAATCGGTTGTTGTTAACCCTAACAGATACGTATATATAATATTATTGAGTACTTGAATAAGTTAATATATATCTCTATGTTTAATAATTCTTTAATCAAAGATTGAGCTATAAAAATAGGCTATTCTTACTATTGACGAAATAAATAAATTATCTCAATTCATAATTTGTAATTGTACAAGAATTGTAAATAACGTTAACGTTTAGTTTTAAAAGAAAACGAAAATATTTAAATAAATTACCTTGTCATGCCAAACCGAATTCAAATAAAAAGTAAAACATTGCTGAGGCGGCTGTCTTTTGTTCGTAAAATATTATTTTGTAAAACTGATTATCCAGTGATCATCCAAGAAAATAATATTTTTCGTAAATGTTACTTCAAAGGTATCTACTACTCCTTTTTCTTCGTAACAGTCTGTAGCGACTGAGGTTATTGAAGCTTATAAACTGTTTTATGCAAGCATTCGCGACATTGATACAAATAAATAAAATAACAGTATAATTGTTTCAATCATTATAATAATAATACAATGATTTTTATCTTTCGCCATTTGCCTGTAATGTACCTGTATAGGAAAAATCTTGTAAACGAATTTTTACGTCATTTTTAATTCTATAAAAACACAAGTAGGCATGTTTTACTGAAATAAGACCTCACTGATATAAATATAAATATTGAAAATTGTATTACACGTACACAAATCAAATCCATTTAGAGTGATATCTAATTGACAGAAAATCAATGCGTTGGCATGCCCCTTTTGAAGGTTGCTTTCCGTCTGATAGTCGGAGTGAGATGAAATTTATATCAGACACAATTTATGGTCGTAGCGAGACGAGGGTCGACAAGTGTGTAAAATAATTTGCAAGGTAAGTTGAGGCAAGAGACTCCAAAGAGACGAGTTATGAAATATTAATCTAGTAAAAAATGCTACCAAGTGAAAGTTGGCTCACGTACGGTGACAAGTTCCGTAATGATTTTGAGGTCATCCAAAATACGAAATACGTTATATATTTTATTAATAAAGAAAAATCATTTTTTTTTAAGTAGGTTCTTACTATTTATAAACAAATTTTAGTTACTTACTACATACTTCATAAGTTATAAAGAAGTAGACAAAAGACTTTTGAAGAAAATATAGTACGATGTATTGAATTAAATAAAAAAATTCCGTTTTCGATCTACTTCATGCGCATACTGGAATTTATTTTCATCCATTTGTTACATATGTGGTTGACACCCCTAATTAATTTATTCTTTACGATTTTACTACTTTCCTTTTACTGAAATACGTTTATGTAGCGCTGATAACCTCCGTATAAAATGGCCGTAATTAAAGGACAGAAAGACGAACAATGACCATACACACGAACAGATGACGTAAAGAAATGATAAGGGTTTCTTTATCAGTCATTTGACTGCGGAATACTAACAATTTTTGCTCTATTCGGCGCCGTGTTGCTTCATGTTCGACGGTAAAATTTGACATGCCGCGGAATTACTGAAGCTCCTGAGTTGGGAACACTATAACTGCTCTCAAAAAGATTACGCTTTCAGTTAATAACTTTCAATGTTGCGTAATTAAATGGCAAAAAAGCCGTTATCAACCTAATATTTTTTATGTCATTTGCGTGTTTGGACTTATATGGACGTATAAGACAGCTATTTTGGTCGGACACAATAAAGACTCACCAAATTACATCAACCAAATTTGGTAAAATGTGTTCTGGAAGCCGCTATGCAAGTACAGTAAAATCGGAATTAATAAATTAATTGAGATTAGCAAATCTTCTCGTACACATCTAACTGAAGAATGTAAATTATAACAGATAAGTAAGTTCACAGAGTACGTCAGTATTAATCAGTCTAATGTAAATGTCATCGGTTTTAAATATTTTTAAGTTTTTACCCATGTCTTAAAAAATGTTGACAGAATATTGTATTGTATTAGATAGAACATTTTTAATCACACTATATATAATTATTCGGTCTTTACCTATGAAGTATGCAGTTTTTCATGAAGCGTATTTTTTTCTATATTTTTTATTTCTATTAATAAAAGTAATCACCCATGCAATCAATGCATCTTTGCCATCGCATTGGTGACTTATTTATACCCTTCTTAAAGAAATCAGCTGGACGGGAGGCAACAAATTCTTCAAAGGCATTTTATACTGTCTCTCGGGTATTGATTTTTTCCCCGCCAAGAAGTTATCCAGATTCTGGAAAAAAATGAAGTCTGTAGGCGCAAGATCTGGTGAGTGCGGCGGATGCCGGAGAACTTCGAACCCTAGCTCTTGTAGCTTGGAGACCGTCTGCTATGCAGTATGAGGTCGCACGTTGTCGTGCAGGAGCAGTGCCGACAGAGCAGTAGTGGAGCGGAACGATTGACCAAACCCGGTTGGAGACGTGCTAGCTTCACCATCATTGTGTTCAGTTCTTCACAGTACACATCTGCAGTAATGCTCGTCCCGTTTGGTAAGAAACTGTGATGAATTAAACCCGCTTCAGACCACCAAACAGTGACCATCACTTTTCTATTGGTAAGTTTTCGTTTCGGGCATTGTTTGGATGCTGAACCAGGGTCCAATCAACTTGCTGAGCGCTTATGATTATCGTACAGGATCTATTTCTCGTCACAAGTAACAATGTGGTTCAGAATTCCTTCATTATTTGTATGCCTGTTGAGCAGGCATGGCACGTCTCGGAGCGTCGCGCTGGCGATCATTGAGTTCGTGGGGTACCCATTTGTCAAGCTTTTTTACCTTGCCAATTTGACGCAAATGGACCAATATTGTTTTGATACTAACGTCTAAAGCTGCTGCTAATTCAGCCTTTGATTGAGTTTCATTAGCTTCCACAACCGCCTTTAATTCGTCATTATCGACCAAAGCTTTCGGCTGTAGTGACCAAAGCTTCATTTGTAGTGTTCGCTCCGTAAACAGTGTTGATGTTGCGTGCCTCTTTGCTGCCACGACGGTACTCATACTCCATAATTACTCGAATTTTTAAATTATCCATGACGACAAAAAATGATCGAAAGCGTTGAAAACAAAACACTAACTATTAAGCAAATGACGATTTTAGAAAAAAGAATTCCATGTTTTTAAAATAAAATTAATTTTAAATTAGAATTATCAGCCAAAAAAAGTGATTTGAAATTGACAGTACGGCAGAACAGCAATTTCATAGTAAAGACATATTAGTTTAAGATACATTGGACGACATTTACCTAAATAATAAATGAAATATGTCATATATTTCTTTTAAGTCATAGTTGGTACATACATACATCACACCGCTAGTAATTTTATGAAGACGAGGATAATTGAAGATATTACCGTTAAAAGAACTGAATAAAATTTTAAGCAGATATTAATGCAAGGCCAATACATATCAAGAAATCAATTAGAAAAAAAACATATCGTTTGATAGAACTTATATTATTAAATACTAGAATAATTTTAGAATAACAATAAAACGAAAGATATGTTTAAAAACATAAATGAGTATAAATTTACCTTCGCTAACATAAAATTTGTCATTTACATACCTTCATTTTGGCATCTCCAGTTAGTTGCAAGTTATCATTGGCTTGCTTTTCTAGATCCTCAATCTGCTTAGCTGTTCCTTGAACTCGAGCTAAAATTAAAATATATTTTCTGTAATATTTTACAATACAAATAAATATTGTTTGTTTTCATATACTGATTTTATACTTATATACCGACTGAACTCAGAACCAGTTTTGTAGATTAAGGCGGATTTTTCACGCAAACGTAAGTGAGTCGTCTATAAGATAAGTAAGTCGTTTATAAGATAACACATCTCACATACACGACTTGATTACATCAACGATTCGTGTATAAATATCAAATAACCACATAAGCAGCTATAGTTCGAGGATAATGATCCTAATTATTAATTAAAATAAGAGTCACACATTTCATTATATGAATAATAATTGTTATATAAATCAAATTATATAAATTGTGGGCATTTTATAATTACCCATAATTATCCATACGTAAATATACAAATAGATCAGGTTGATTCATATAGATCTACTTACTTGACAGTTTGTCAGCCTCATCTCGCAGTTTGCCTGCCTTGACTCTCGACGCCGATGCTTTGGTCCTTATATCGTGAGCGGCCTAAAACATAATTCAATACGATATTAATCTGCTTTTTAACTCGCGTTTATTAGCTTGGATTGTATCTATGTATGTAACGGATTCTTTGAGCATAATTTTCACCAATTTCCAGAAGTGTGATTAATTTAGAACTTTGCACACGTATCAAGGACGAATTACAATGCAATAATATGTATATATAATTCATATCTTTTAGTTTTTTTAAACTATTATTTATTTGTATATGAGTAGAGGAGGGCAGCAGTGAGGGGATAATTATGATTACCTCTGAAGCTTTATCAGCATAGTCCTTTTGAGCTTGCTGAGCTAAGTCTCTGGCATCTTTGGCTTCGTCGCTGGCTTTATTTAGTTCTTCAATAATACTGGAAATGCTTTCCTCGGCAGCAGCTACCTTTAACTGTACACCTGGTACATCTAAAGCTGCCTGCTTTGCCAATTGCTGTGATTCTGTCACTTGATCGCTGAATTCTGTAAAGTTTGTTAAGACATAACTTGTTTTAGTAGCGACCATAAATAGTACTGAAACTATTAGCCCTTAGATTAGAATTTCAGTAGAAATGTATGATTTGAAATTTATCATATGAAGAAGAAAATTTTCTGTAGTTAATACCCAATTTTTTATTATCTTCAATTATGTCATTTGAACATTACCTTTTAGAGTCTTATATATCTCCTTAGCATCCTTAAGGGTGGCTTTAGTCAATTGTACGTCATTTTTAGCCTGAGCCTGTAGTTCGTCCAGCTTGCCTAACAAATCATTCAGTTCATCGTGTCTATCTTGACCTTGTTCTAATAAAGCCCTGCCTCGTCGTAACGCATCATCAAGATCACGAAGAGTTTCATTGTTGGTAGCTATAAGATCATCGAGCTCCGCTGATTTTTCATCAATCTGTCAATAGAATGTCAGTGTAAACAGCGCATTGTAGAACAATAATTCTATTGTTACAAATATATTCGATATTTATATTACGTATTTTTATGATTTTAGGGGGTGGAAAGTTGGCCGGCTCAATAAGAAATGGCGTCCGCCTTAGTCCCCAGAAGTAGAAATGCATCTGAGATCGTCTTCAAGTAACTCTTGTTCTTTACGAAGTTAGTTACAGATGTCCGGTGGTGCTGAACACTTACCATAAGGTGGACAGCATGTTCAATCATAACTTCAATTATGTAAATAAAAGTTGTCCACCCTTTGTGAAATTAGTTTCCGGTTTCCAAGGATATTAATTTACTTCCATTACTGATGTATATCATTTCCTCAATACTTTTTTCTTGATGTTTCTGATATTATTATACTTACAGTTCTATTGATCTCCGCAGAATCATGTTTCAATTTGCCCAATTTGATATCAGGTAGTAAAGTAGTATTAACTTCCGCATACAGTCCTAAGGCCTCATCGTATACTGTTTTAGCTCTCTTCAGTGCCTGGTCAGCAAGTTCAGTCATGCTGCTGAGTTTACCCGATGCTGCATTCAACTCATTTGCCAAAATTTGGACTTCATTGCTATATCAAAATAAAAAAGTTACTCAACTGAGTACTAAATTTTTTTATTTATAAAATTCGTTACATGAAAAAAATTAAAAATTGTTTAATGATTAACATCCGTTCTCGTTAATTGTTACTTATTACTTCATCAGTAAATATAATTTACTGGCCGGTCAAACCAAATAAAAGAAAACAGTGCATTCCTTATAATGTTGTTTAATATAAGAGCTAATTCCAACATGACATGTAGTGTGTTTGTAGTGTATTTGTTATATTCTTGTACATACCTAATGTTTGCTTGCTTATTTATTCCATCTTTAGCTATTTTATTTGCAGCCAAGGAAGTATTGAAGGCTTTTTCAGCGATATCTCGAATATTTTTTGCTTCGGTTTCAAGTTTCTCCGCAAGTAATCGCGACTCTTTGGCTAATGCTGACATGTCGACTGATTGTTTACCAAATTGATCTGATCTATTCCGAGCTTTTGCTAGCGCAGCTGCTCCTTCGCCATCGAGGTATTCCAAAGCGCTCTATAACATATATATTTTACACTATAGTTTACTTAAGTTAAAGGAACGTCTACTTTTATATTTTATATCTAGCGATAACTGGACCAGGATGCTGGAACCAGATTAAAACTAGCAATATATATTTGTACATTTACAAAATAAGAAGAGTCGCCAATGCATTATCAGCTTTAAGGTAAAGGGTTATACAGTTTTTTCGGTTATCCCAATATCATAACATTTGGAGAATACCTTAAGAGGATATCCTTCCCCAAATTAATATGTACCCACCTGGAAACTGTATATATAGTTATTACTACATTATAATGTCTGAAATAATGTGAGTGGCTATAAATCGATTAAATTAATACAACGAATTTTGTAACGGGAACCACATCCAGCATCGAGAGGTTGGGAATTCACCTGGACAACTGATTCCTATAAAACTTGGTTACTGTACGTCGACAATATTTATGGATAGGCAATTTATTCCTTTTTATTGCATTAATTACAAGCAGTATTGTAAATTTAAATTTAATTTCAAAAAATCATGAGATCAATCATTACTGTCAGTACAGTATCAAAAAACTGTGAAAAGGCGGATACTTACGTTGATTTCCTTTTGCGCAGCCTCAATAGTGTCCTCTGCCTTATTTACGTTGCCTTTACTCTTTTCTACAGACTCGTTGCCTTCGTAACTTTGATCTTCAATTTTAAATAACATGTTTCTGTAACAACAATGATTAATCTATACATCTTATTATATCTATATACATACATGTAATTATGTCTATATGTAACAAGTAATAATAACATCATCTGTTAGAATAATGGTAAGATTCCAGCCTCCACAAGAGGGACCCCTAGATGCTAGCCGTCGCACCAGGATGTAGATATTATTAGTCAATTGCTTTAAGGGTGAAGGTAACTCTTGTAAAGAAAGTATGTTTGAAATTTGTCCATAAAGATCTCATATGCCTGTGGAGTCTATCAATATGCACTACCTCCACCATCCACTATAACTGCGATAGCCTAATATTTTTGATTTCGAGACTAACTGTCCAGTATTGGTATTATAATGAATAAAGTGCTTGCGCTAGCGAATGTACCT
The DNA here is from genome assembly GCA_018251015.1 of Phocides pigmalion okeechobee. Classification (NCBI taxonomy): domain Eukaryota; kingdom Metazoa; phylum Arthropoda; class Insecta; order Lepidoptera; family Hesperiidae; genus Phocides; species Phocides pigmalion. The sequence goes on from DWON01003239.1 coordinate 11,277, forward strand.
GACGTCGGCAAGTCTATCAGCAAGTTCTTCCAAATTGCTGGTCAAGCTGGAGCCTGGCCCGCTGCCCAGTTCCGCCTGAGCCTCCTGCACCAATCTTTCTATCTCCCCCCTCACGCGCTGCAACTCGATGTCGAAGTCTGCGTTATCAACCACCGTTGGAGCTTTCGAGATCTTTGCCAAAATCTGTAACAGGAATCGGGTAATACAGGTTCTTGGATACATCGCAAGAAAACTAGGAACCGTCCTATATGAAAATGTTTTATTTAATAATCTAATTGGCGAAACTTTAGCCGTAAAAAGGTCAAAGGCGATAAGTAAAATCAGTGCTCAAAATCTGACTTGACTGTGAGAAAGGTTCTTTATAAGCTATGAGATATTTTTTTTTGCGCTGTTCAGCTATTTTCACCAAAAAAAACATATTTCCATAAAATTTTTAAACATCTTATTTTATACCAATCTTGTACAATATTAGCAAAACACGTGCAGCCGTTATGAAACGACGCGCTTATACACATCGTTTTATTCATATATCTTTGTTTCTTCTCACTTACATCATCCAATTCCTTCAGTTCACGGCGGTGTTGGTTAACAGCATCCTGCACGAGGTTATAGCACGGCGGGCAATCCCCGCAACCTAGGCCGTCATCACGACGCCGTTTATTTTCAACGCACCTGTGAAAATGGCATGTCATCCATAAAGACGCATGTAGAGACTAGTGAAAATTATAATCCTTTCATTTATTTTATTCCACTATTTTTGGGGCATTCGCGCTACCAAAACGATAGACAGAATTTAAAAAGTGAGTTTGCCCCCTACACTTACAAACGATCTCTTTATTCCTTGTGGCAATGCTTTTACATGCGACCTGAAATAGGGTTTCAGTTCTATTTGAGTTTTATGTAAATGTTGTCCGAATGCTTGTTTGACACTATTTAAAATATTATAAAAAGTGATGAAAAAAATATTCATTTAAAATACAAAATAATATATTTAAAATTAAAAAAAAATACAAATAAAACAAAGGAGCCAAATCACTGTCTCGCGAAAATATACCTAAGCAGAATGAACTCGCTGTAAAGCTAAAGTTATCTACTGGCTGTGATATGTTCCAGCTCACTAATGACCATACATCTCAATCAGGAGCGAAGCCTACAAAAGAACTTCATTTCTGCATACAACCCTATCGAACGGACAAAAATTAGATATGGTAGGAAACATAATGATACATACATTACAGGTAAGTTACAGATATTGGTCTCACCTGTCACAACGCCTTCCCTCGACGTTCTCCTGACAGGGGCACTGGCCAGACATGTCGCACTGATAGTTCGTGGAGCCCCATTGATCGCAGTCACATTTGTTACATCCTTCCGATGAGAATCCGTAGTGAAATTGTTGACAACGGTCGCAGTGCTTGCTGCCATCAAAGTTAACATAAAATATATTTATTTCGTATCTACCTCAGCTTTTAAAAAGGTAACAAGTCATTCATCTGGGATCTAATTAACAGAAATGCCTATAAATTTGATGCTCTTTTTTCTTCTTCTACTTAGACACATGCAATCATTTGTCCTTGTATCTCAATAAACCAATATGCAAACATTGTTCAAGAACATGGTTTTAATACATAATGAGTTTTAAAAAGATGGTAAGAAAACCCTGAAGGATGGAAGTCGTAAAACTTGGTAAAATAATATACTTCTTATCACCAGTATTTTGTCATGAATGCAAGATTTAAGATTACTATTTTATGATACCAATTAATAAATAAACCGGTTTTTTGAGATTTTTCTCTAGAATTTGTATCTCACCCGTCTATTCCAGGCTTACAATAACATTGTCCACTGATTGGATCACAAGTCGCATTGTAAGAGCCTTCGAGATTGCATTCACATGGCTTGCAACCTTCACCCGAATTTATGTTGAAATAACCGTCCTGAAAAATAAATTATAATATATATAAATAATTATAATATAGGTATATATCTTTTCTCGCGCAAAAATGTATATTTTAATACAATGCAATACGTCATGCAGTCACTTTTTCTTCATTATAATTGTATATGTGTACAAGTAGGAGCAAAATATTAGTTTCGTTAAATCTACCTCGCATTTATCACAATTTCTTCCGATGACATGCGGTCGACACGAACAATATCCCGTAAGACCATCACACATGGGCGTCTTTCGGACACCTTCTGGGCTCTCCAGCGTACCGGCTTCAAGACACTGGCAAGGCTTACAATCACCTTTCTTTTTTTGATCGAGAGCATCTCCGAAGTACCCTAAAATTTAATTACAAAATGATTTTTATCAATACTACTATACTATCTTAATGTGTCCTCCTTTTTGCTATATTCTAGTTATATCTTTATTTGTGTAACATACGAGTGACCAAATAAATATATGGATATTACTTTTCTATCCATTTTAAATTTCCGATTCAAAAATCGGTTGTAGTTTTATTGTAATAATGATGCTTGCTTGATGCAATAATTTTCAAGATTAATTCCATTATTCGCACTAGCTGTGTAATAATTTATGTTATATATTGACCGACTTGTTCCTTACCGCTTAAACATTTGTCGCAATGCTCTCCAGCAGTGTTGTAAATACACTTTAAACATTCTCCAGTCGTCCTATTACAGTTGCCGACCGCGTTAGGGTCAACATTCCCATTACATTGACACTCTTCACATTTCTGAGGGGGTCCGAATTGGCCTGTTGGATCACCGAAATGCGCATCTGCACAAACTTCGCATCTGGGTCCTAAAAAAAATATAATCAATTCAACAATCAACTTTTTTGGATACCACAATGCTTAGATTGTCCAGAAAAAAGTTATACCAGCATATCCTACAGGACAGTCCGTACAAACGATGTTTCCGTCCATTAACTGTATGCATCCGCTGTCCTTCGGACACGGACAAGGTTTGCAGTCGTCTGGAGTTCCCGCAATGGCGTTACCATAGAAACCTTTAGCACATAACTCACAGTTGCTACCAGTAGTATTATGTTTACAGATACAGAAACCTGTTGCTGTATCACAAATATGGGCGTGTCCATTGCAGTCGCAAGGAATACATGTGGAGTACGGGCCGCCATTTGCTGGCTCATGTTTGTACCCAGGCGCGCATTCTTCGCAATAATCTCCAACATACGCTTTTGGACAAGAACACTTTTCAACCCAGTTTGCGGGTGCAGACCCCTTCTCTCTTCCTATCTTTGCTGTCTCCAATTTAAAGTTTATGAGATATCCAACACCGGCCTTATTGTATGTTCCTCTGATCTTGATAGCTGTAAGGTTTTGAAGAATTGACATAAATTCGAAATTGGATAGCGTGGGCGTCCATCCGTATCGTGGGTCTTCGTGGAGTCTAAATGTGTATTCTTGAGCCTAAAATAAGTTAAAAAAAACAGTATAAAATAAGTTTGTAGAAGCCTACCATTGTATAAGGCATTACGTAAACACTACTGGATAGATTTTGGATTATATTTTTTGACTTTTACTTCTTAGATACTTGGTCTCTATCTAAGAATATATCACGATTTTATATATTATATACGTTTATTCAAGTTATTATAAGTTTATACTACCAGATGAGCGATATATCGTTAATGCAACACAAACGGAGTTGCATCTATCGCCTAATATGTATATAAGTAACTGTACATTACAAAGTTGAATCAATTTAATAATATTACAAATAGTATTTTCAAACAAATGCGTTTATCTTAACTTACTACAATCCTTGTTTACGTACCACGTCAGACGGTTCTGGATTATTCTGAGCATAGATGTTTATTGAGATAGACGAGCGAGCTCCTTCCAAGATAATATCTTGACTGGATGGATAGCCGCTGTTTTCGCCCAGTCTTAGCGTAAATTTCAGATCATGGTTGTATGAAGTCCGTTGATCTCCAAGAAATTGTGCGGATGCTAAGAAATATATAATCTCTGAGCCCCTTGAAGATACCGCTGAAATTAAAGGTAGACTCGTTACCAATATCGTAAAACTAATATGTCTGTTTTTTAGAGACACTTTCACGGCCCTAAGAATTAATGGATGTTTTAAAAATACCTCTTAAAATTATATAATGACTAAAAGTAGACTATAGCTTACATATTTATTACAAGAGTACGATATTATAAGTACCTATATTTTGAGTATTAGCATTAAACTGCAATTGAGTCGGTTTCCGTTGATCATCTTCAGCTCCCCACTTCTCTGCATCTCTGATGTAGTGTGCGCTTATTTCGTGAGCTTGATACTTCGGAGCTGAGCTGCACTGAGAAGAGTGGCCGAAACAGAAGCATGGCGTGCAACCGAATTCATTCTCGATGTCCAAGTTGAAGAAACCTGGCTTACATCTGTAATAATAGATGTATGTTATTATTATCAAATGTAATAACGTTCTATAAACATTGTTTACACTAGGATCTTGATAACATACTTTGGAACAGCATTAATATGAGTTTTAAAACATTATTTGTTATGTGTCCATTATTATCCATATATAATGGTTTTAATGTGCGTTTGTTAAATTTTCAAAAAACTCTAAATAAGTCTCTCTTAATAACTCATTCTTAGAAAACCCATATCATTGAGAAAAATATAGCAAGAAAACCAATACACTTACTCTCTACAACGTCTCCCTTCTACGTTCTGCTTGCACATGCATACACCGGTCTGGGGATCGCATTGCGGGGTGTTTCCGTAAGACCCAGACACGTTGCAGTCGCAGGGCTTGCACCCGTGTACAGTGAATTCGAAGTAATTAGGCGCACACATGTCACACTTGTCGCCAGTGACACCAGGCTTACACTGACATTTCCCCACGGCATTGCACTGGAGGCTACGAGACCCTGGAACACGGAGATAAAATGCCTACATTTAAGTTTTTCATGGAATAGGAACAGTAGCCGTGAATAAAATTCACTTAATGGTAAGTGGCCAGTGCTACCAATGAGCTACCGTAATTAATCCCATTTGGGACAGGAGTCCCCAAGAAATCCTTAAGAAATGGGTTATGTTTTTCTAAGTACGATAATATGTATGAGTATACGTAATCCGAATTTATATTTATTTCCAAAATAATCTGATCTTTCTAATCGATATAACAATATTACCCAAGTAGGTCGTATTAGATAGATTGAAAAATAATTCGGAAGCACATAATCCCATGTCTAAAGTTTCAAAATCACAGATCAGCTACCACAGAAAAATAACTTAGATCAAGTGTTTGCAAAAATAGTTTTAATGAAAAACTACTGAATTTATATATACAAAATATAAGAAACTAAGTAATTAGAAAATAAATAACGAAAATTTAAACCAAAGTTTCGTTCGAATTTATATACCTATCGAGAATATTTAACCAAATTTTAATTACAATTGTTTCCATATTACACAGATAAAATTAATCATGACTTTTAAACGAATCTACATTATTAATTATTGGTATAATAACTTTCTAGTACACTTCGGAAATCTTCTGATTATTAAATCCTCAGAAAATTATAAATGTTACCTGTTGGATTACAGTTGCAGGGCAGACAAATATCCTGCATGCCTTGGTAGAAGTTTTCCTTGCACCGCTCACAGTTAGCGCCGTCTCTGTTCTCTTGGCAATTGATACAATGGCCACCGTGACCAGTCCTCTCGTACAGATCCTTGTCGAAGTAGCACTTGTTCGAGAATCCATTGCAGTTGCAAGCTGTGAAAGGAGCAGTGGTACTGAGCGACGTTATAACAAGAATAACACAATAAGCGTAGTACATGAGATACATACCCACTTTTCTACTGATTAAATATAAAATTCGCATGTGTCATACATACACTTAATTTACGTACAATATTTTATTAAATTCTGTATAAAGTATTAACATTTTTATATAAATGCTTTTAAGTTTTCCATTTTTCGATTATTTTCAATGTGAACACGTTAATTGAAAAAACATAATAAAATATATTTTCGCAACTGAGCATTCACTTTTGATCATTGTGCCAATTTAATTTTAATTTTTTTAACAGCGTTTTAAGTCCCTAGTCGCCATGCTTATTCTTAAATATAACTAATATACATATATGATTTAAATCAATTTTATTTACATAGATTTTAAAGCGCATAGCCTCGTGTCTTATACGCGACGTCAAGAACCCACAAATTTAACAACATCCGGAGTTGGGTGTCCGTCCACTCGTAACTAAATTCCATATGTTTTTCAATGTTTCGTTTGTCGTAATCATCTTTTTTAATCATCATCGTTATCGGAGACCTTATGGATAAATTATAAAATATCCCACACGGGTTTGATACTCATTTACTTTTATTGCTCCGCATTAGAGTAACTTGGTTAGATACGGATGTTCCCTAGTAAGAGAATATAAAAAGATTAGTAGAAAATAACTAGATTTCACAATACATACTTCATGATATGCGTTAATGTTTATTGAAGAATTATGTTTATTCGTTAAGAATTATTTTCAAAAGTTGGCTGTAATGCATTTGTTATATTACATATCTATTACATAAATCGTTTACGCACAGGTTGCATGTATAAAAGAGAAAAAGCTTTGCTGCATACACTGAGCATATGAAATAAGCATGCTGTATTATAGTTAATATGACTCGCGTAGCCTCAGAAGTGTTAATACCCAAAAAAATGCATATCTATGGATCCCCGTGTATACCTGTTGCTGCCGCGGTCGAATCAGGGCAAGAATCCAATCACCTTCTTAATATGTACAAATTTTAAATAAAAAAATATCAATGTGTCATCAGTGCTCAGCGAATAAAAAAGTATTGTATTGAGTATTGCATTAACTATTCGTTTCATAAATATCAAAGCATAAAATTTATTAATAAGAATATATATTTTGAAAACAAATGAAATAAAAACCTATATACAGGAAAAATAGTTTTTTATTTGCTTGCAACTTCCCATAAATATGAAAAACCATTGCATTATTATATAGAAAATAACAAATATTTCCTAAAAATGCTCCGCAAGACACAAATATATCGAATATCGCTAGAATAAGCTGATGTAAGATTCCTAAATTAAATGTATATATAATAAATGTAGAAATAGGTTTTTTTAGTAATCAATAATTTTTTGTTTAATAAAGTAATATATACATAAAATAAGCATAACATAACATTG
>DWON01003240.1:0-18445 GCA_018251015.1 Phocides pigmalion okeechobee
CCCATAGTATAAATTCCTTACAGACTAACATACATACTGAATATACTTATAACTACGTCATGGTTTCTTTACGACGTGAGGTACAGGACCCGTGACTCCCGGAGGTCGTCGCCGTCCTCGAAATTTACGGAACACGACTCCTTTTGGTCACAGGTCCTCCTTCAGGATGGTCGATAGATTTTCCGTCGGGACGCGCGCGACGAAAGAGTTGAAATTAACGGTGACGGTAATTTATGTGACCATTAAAAGTAATTTAAAGGTGGGAAAACTATAATCCGACCGAGGAGGTACCACTACCGCCCTCATAATCCGCCATAAAGCATTATTTATCTTTCGGTTGAAGAGGTGCGGTTGCCGACAACACTTTGAAGCGAGGCGACCACTTTAGTCCTCAAGTGTAGCAACGTATCTACGTTCGAGCTCAGATAAGATTTCGATCATGTTGTTGTGTTTGTACGTGAATGTCTATGGGCCGCGACTACTAAACATCAGGTGGTTTGCATGCTCGTTACTTACTCTTCTCATATAAAAAGAAACTCATTATTACCTAAAGAATTAGTGCCTGACAGTAATTCCTTGAAAGCGGGGTAGGAGCCCCTTCTCACTCCGGCGTAAACGTATTCCATAATATATTCGTCTGGTTCAAGTGTCATAATTATTTTAACAATTATTCCCTTGTTTAATCGAGGCAGCTGGTGATAAAAGGGTTGGTTCCATACCGCCTGGATATGAAATCCCTTTAGATTGTTTAGATTTTACTAGAATACTCCTGCTATTACTATTATACTCAAACAAGGGACTATTTTTTAAAAATTGCTTTTCATATTACGCATTGCTATACTATTTATAACTGACTAAACTTATAATTCGTAGGCAGAGCCATGGGTTAGAACTAGTATATCAATCCTATCAATCGACAGGTGATAGAACTATAGTTCAACAGAGGTGCAAGGATCTTCATAATCCGCTCTGATGCATCTAGTGTTTCAGTTGAAGTGGTGCGGTTGTCTACACTTAACAACGAGACGACCATCTTAATCTTAATCCTCAAGAGTACCAAAACTATGTGCGAGCTCAGATAGGACTTCAATCCTGTTTGATGTTAGATGTGGATATTTATCAGCTGCAGCGACACACCGCAATCTGCAGATGGCCTGAATATTGATTTGCTACTTATCACAAAAAAAGATTAAATCACGGATATCTTCCAAGGGTCCTTAATGACCTTACCACTGCAGGGAAAGGACAAAAGAGTTCTAATTCAATTCGTTGGCACCACTTACAGATGTCGCCGCCCAAACCGAGTTAGCGGTTGTTAGGGATGTGCCATGTCAATTTAAGGATACCGTATTCTTGTTACTACGTAATAGGATAATTACGTATACTGAATACCAAATAAGAAGGAATCGTAAATGTAAAAATACCTTTTTTTTGACAGAAGGTTAAGTAAAAGTCGTCGACATTTTACATGCATTCTGCATTTAATTAGTCCTCAAAAGAAGTAAATTATGTCTGTTGCATGTGAAACAAATGCATTTAATGCATTATTATCACATAACATCAGATGGATACTTTTGGAACTTAAAATTATGTTTACATTTTTTTTATTTATCATTGCATTTACTTACAAAACGGGTATAAAATAAAAAAGTAAGTCTATTTTTATCTAATTTACGAGAAATTACTTTAAAATGTATTAAGTTTTTACAATGTAAATTACAGTTACGAAATTGTAGCGAATTCGTTTATATTTCTTTGTTTATAATGGCCTGTAATGATGTTAAGTGGCCACTGCAGCCCATGATAATTTCTTTTATATAAAAAAGCAGCAAACGAGCATGCAAGCCACCAGATGTTAAGTAGTCATAGCCCATAGATATCCACGTACAAACACGACTGAAATCCTATCTGAGCTCGAACGTAGATGCGTTGCTATTCCTGAGGACTAAGATGGTCGCCTCGCTTTAAAGTATAGTAGGTAACCGCACCTCTCCAACTGAAACACAAGTAATGCCTTACGGCGGATTATGAGGGCTGTGGTGGTACCTCCCGGTTGATTTTAGACATAATATTTTGTTACCTTGGAGGATATGAACAATTATATCAATATTTTTTACAACAGCTGAAATTGTTCGTCTTTTACAAAATAAATAAAAGTGAAAATGTTTTTTTATTCAAAGCCCATTTTTACAGAACTCTTTCTGTAAAAATGGGCTTTATATCAAATGACTTTTTTACGTCAGGTACTTTTTGAAGAAGAAGCCCCAAAACACATTTTTCTATCTTTAAATTCACAAATAATAATTTCAATTAATGGAACAAGTATAGCTGGAGCCGCTTGATAAGCCTTAATTATAAAGATCTAAATATCATTACTATTTACCGGATAGCCACGATTAACGACTTTGATTTTTGTTGGGGGTGATGTTGGTGGGGGAAACTGTTGACTGACGCTAGTGGTAGATTCATCTATGCATGTTCTCAACGTCTATTTCTTTTTTCTGGTTCCATATAAAAAAAAATAGTATTTTCAAAAAAGATTCCCACTCCATTCCAAAACCTGGATAGTTCTATCTGTATTCATCACTTTAAGTATACTGTATTCGTAGTCTTGTGTAGAACATCGGAAGCGCACATCCCTAGCGACCTAAATTCGTTCCCCATTCTTTAAGGGGCACTCGTTAAGATAATAACTGCTTTTAATGCATCATCTGACTTACGTAAGTACATTTTGTGCGCCATTTAATAGAGTTTTTGCTCTATTCTGCCACTTTCGTGGGAAATTCTCTGTGGTTTTTGTTATGTTATATCTAAAAGGGTAACAGGATAAAAAACGGAAAACTCAAATACATTTAACGTTTTTACGTATTTTTTTGATATAAATTGAATGTTTCAAACATTATTGTTTCATTTGGAACAGTAAAAACAATTATGATAATATTATTATGGAATTGTTTAAGCCTTTTAAATTAAATATAAATCATCGCGGAATTTATATATTTGATTATATGACGGGTGCTCACGATTGACGCTTTAATTGCATAGCTCGTGATTATAGTTGAAAAGTGTTTTAGGCGTGACCACGAGCCGTGCAACTGGTCCCAAATATCGGCAATTAAAAAGCGTTCATCGTGAGTCCCCGTTATATAATCAAATGTTTAGAATTGACTGGTAGCCTCGTTCATCTTGGAAAGAAAGAGTGTAAACTGTCATCATACGGTTTGAAAATCTTCTGGATCACGATGAAACTGGATGCAATATCGGGTGCTGTGAAGAGAGAATTATTAGGTTCTGGTGGAAAGATTTGGTAGGTTAACTATCATATGAGGCGACAATTTTAGTCTTCAACACTAGTATTGACCATAAAAGTCAACTTTAAGTGTAGTTCTTGTCGTATAATCCTAGTTCCAGATGACTATGGACAACGGTGGCCACTTATTTTTAAATAGAAGAAACAAACAAGTGTACAGTAGACATGATGGTTAACGAACATAGATGCCTTGCTACTCCTGAGCATTAGGATGATCACCTCCTTTGTAAATTAAACTTCAACCACACTTTTCTACTGAAACGCAAGAGTTGCTTCACATCGAAATTGGGTGTAACGGTACCTCCCCGATCGACCGATTCTACCGGCTTGCAATCAACTATATTAAATGACAATTTGTTACTTCTCATTAAAATAAATGTTTGTTAGTACGTGTGTTTACATCTATTATATAAACACACGTACCGGCAAACTTCTTCTTCTTGACAAATGACCTTGGAGGCACAGAACTCATGTATAGCAGCATGGGGTGGAGCGCGGGAAAGGGGAGATATCACTTTGATTGCCCAAGTCGTCAGTCTCGTTTATGCTCAAGTTGCACATCAGTCGACCTACCTGAAGCAGTCCATATGTTCTCAGATACCTTTACGTGTAATATAATTGCTGCTCGCAAGTTTTTATGCACGAATATTTTCACACTTCGTTGATTTTTATTCAAGAAGTTTGCCGGCCCCTATATGATTCTTTTATTGCATTTACACTGACAAATTAACTAAATGTATAGAATGAAAGGAAAATGCGTAAAATAAAATAAAAATGTTTAGAATCAAAGGAAAATATGTATAAAAGAAAGAAAATGTATAGAATAAGACAAAATTTGTAAATTAAAGGAAAATGTTCAGAATAAAAGAACAATGTGTAAAATAAAAGGATTGATAAAATAAAATTACGTTAATAATTAAAACTTTTATTTATCGTTACATTCGTTAATCCAATCCATTGGTCCATCTTACACTCTCTCAATACAAACCGTCAATCACACCAATAACTCGAATTATCTAATATGTACATTTTTACAAACAAATCTGTTTCTCAACTAGTCCATATATTTATTAATTTATTAAATCATCCTTCTAATATTTCCTATATAAATACTTTTAATGTAAGAAAACTTGGAAATATATTATACAATGTAACTATTAAGGCATGGCCACATTTGTCTGATTACTTTGTATAATTTCTTTCATCAAGCAATGCTCTAAGCCCAGTTTAGAAAGGAGACCTGTGTGCAATGTGACATTTAAGAAAGACTGACGCCATTATTTTTAGTTTAACATACATTAGCGTCAACGAAGATTAAATCTGGAACCATCATGGTAGGTTGGTATTGTCATCACCATGACGTGACTCCTCAGTCGTAGAATACGTGACAATGTTTTTACATAACTACTTACAAATTATTCTAAATTAATTATAATTATAAACTTCGTTTCTTATCTAAGAATTACTGAAAAAGTAAACGACTGAGTAGAAATATTAAATAAAGAGGAAATTACAACAATTATAGACGATTTTTTTCTGTTACTTAACATTTTTTTTATGCGAGGAGCAAACGAGCATGCATGCCACCTGATGGTAAGTAGTCACAGCCCATAGACATCCATGTACAATCGCAAACACGACCGAAATCCTATTTGAGCTCGAACATAGATGCGTTGCTACTCCTGAGGACTAAGATGGACGCCTCGCTTGAAAGTGTAGTCGGCAACCGCACGTCTCCAACAAAAACACAAGTAATTCTTTACAGCGTATTATGAGGGCGGCGATGGTACTTCCCCGGTCGAATTATAGTTCTCCTTTAACCTTAACCTTTAAACATATTATAAATGGCAATACAGACAATTGTGGTCATTCCATTATCTATAATAAATATTATTATTATAATCGCATCGGCTTATAACCATTACTGATATACAAACAAAGCGTTTTGGAAGATTACAAGGATTAATGTTTTATAGTTACACTTTTTATTTTACAATTATGTATTAGGTATTAATGCAATTCATTTATTATTCTCATAAGCACCAATATTGGAATCATTAATGAAATGATTTAATAAAACAGTTTTCAAATAATAGATTTAAATCACAAATACATATGGGTGCCTTAAATATTTTATTGAACTAAGCAAACGTACTGAGTTTGAATTAAACAAACATATTGAATTTCAAACAATAGGAGCGTACAATAAAACAGTACAATAAAAACAGTAAAAAAATATTTTTTTACTGTTTTTCAATCAGACTATCAGCTATATAAAGACTATTTTTATATTTATAGATGTTCAACATTTTCATAATTTCCTTAATAAATCTGCTTAAACTTCATAATTTCTTGTATAATTAATTATGTTTAAACTTCATAATTTTCTTAATAATTATTTTATAAGGAAATTATGAAAATGTTTATATTGCATTAGGTAAAATGCAAGTTGGGTTCTTTAGCTTTTTGTCTCCTGGAAGTAAATCTTTTAAAGCTACACTCGTATGGCTTAAGGGCACATTATAATGTAACCTTTTTACTTCTACCGAGTTGAAGTTCTGACTATTTTCACATATTTACTTTCACTGAAATAACGTTTAATTTTTTTTTACGCCAAAAATTATACGTATGTACATATGTTTTAATTCTATTTTCGACTGATACATTACCAAACAAGTACAACAAGGGGGCCGGTTCATGTCACGAGCACAGAATTTCGATCACTATAACGCTATGTAGCACGGAAATGGGGTCAGCTTTATTGGTACCATTCCACATGAGCACGAACTTCCTTTAGTAAGCTAGGGGAGATTTGGTTTTTATTATAACTAGTTTTAACGTATTTCACGTTACATTTGTAATTATTTGAAATGTAAATAAAATATATAATATGTTACAAATCTTAGGACGCATATATAACTATTATATTGACCGTTCAAGCTGAATCCATCTAGATAATGTGGCGAGACTCCAATCCATTTAAGGTAATCCTTCACGCAATTACAATATCGTTTATCAATGTAATGTCGAATATTATCAAACCTAATATATTAATATTAATATGTTAAGTTTGATGATATTTTGTGTTAATAGACGCAGATTATGATCGAGTTTGTCGGCTGCAGGCTACGACACGAACCAATTTATAAGTTTTGTTGATATTGATATTAGCATGATCATTTAATGCTACATTTATGAGTCCGTCCATTCATTACTGTCTCCTTCTAGGCACTTTTTTGTCTCCTTCTATTTTATTTGGTAGCCTTGATTTATCTTAAGTCTATGTAGGGCTTCCACCCCTGGCACCTTCGATTTTGATGGCTCCTGCGCATACGGTCAGAAAACAAGGTTAAAAGATGGGAGAACTATAGTTCGACAGGGGAGGTACGACCCCCCTTTTAATCCGCCGTAAAGCATTACTTGTGTTTCGGTTGGAGAGGTGCGGTTGCTGGCTACGCTTTGGAGTGAGGCGACAAACTTAGTCTTTAGGAGGAGCAACGCATCTACGTTCGAGCTCAGATAGGATTTCCGTCGTGTTTGTGGTTGTGCGTAGAGGTCTATGGGCTGCGACTACTTAACATCAGGTGGTTTGCATGCTCGTTTGTTACTCTTCTTACATAAAATAAAACAGTTTTTGAGTAAAATTGTATTATTCTGTCATTAGAACCTTACTTGTTTAATAGGGTTCTAATGACAGACTAAGAAAATTTTACTCAAAATCTCACCGACCGTATGCGTAGAAGCCATCGATTTATCGATGTTATGAGCGTATTAGTTTTCTTTAAACCTAAACATAGATAAATAAATAGTACTGAGGTTATATTTATTTTATTGTCAAGTACCTATTCCATGAAACTTTAACACTAATTATAATAAAAACCATAATCATAAGCAACTGGTACAAAATATCGGCAATTAACCGTTCATAGTACACACACACATACACACATTGACAAGTACCCTAAACACAGTCACAGATGAAGGACCAACGCCACCCTATCGCCTATCGCTTGGTACAAGTGCAATCAATATTAAACGTAGCAACGCAGATCAATTACTTAGTCCCAATGCACGGAAGCGTCGTTGTCAATGACTTCGGAAGTAAGTTCAGGCGAGTCGCTTCCAAGTGTTGCATTTGACTTACGACAAAGAGATAAATCCGATCGCGTCGAACTTACGAAGTGTAACTTCGCGTAGTTCGACTTCGCGTGTATTGAGTTTGAAAACAATCCTTTATTTTTAATCTCAGTAATAAATAAACTTTTATTTTCAAACTTAATAAGAAATAATTCTTAATGTTCAAACACAAGCGTGCTTTTTCTAATGTAAGTAGACGAGCGTTGGCGTATATAAGGGGAGATTGGGGGTTAGGCGAAAAAAAACACGGATTATTTACGTACTTTTTTATCCGTCTACGTAAGACGGATAAAAAAGTATTTCATAGTCATGTACTTGCTAATTAACTGGCGTAGTAATAGTAGAATATTGTCTTTTACTGCGTATAGTTTGAAAAAGAATTATATTTTTTTTATTCAGTAACAAACAAGGTAAAATATTTCTTATTTAATTAATATTTATGTTATTCAAATGGTAGGAATGTATCAGTCGAATATTTTTACATTGTTTAAAATATAGATTAAACAGACTAAAAATTAATTAGACCTCATTTAAAAGGAAACCTTCCCAATTTCTATTTACTGTCATGTTTAGATTAAATAAAAGGATGCGAAGATTTGGCGTAGTTTAAGCGCCATTTTGTTGTTTTTTTAATTAGCGGCATACAATGAAACTTATATATACTGATAGAGGACAGAAATACAGAACAAGAAATTTTATGCAATACAATATAGTAAAACGTCACATTACAGAGATAACTAATATGAAATAATCCGCCTTCATAATCCGCCGTACAACATTACTTGTGTTCGGTTGGGGACGTGCGGTTGCCAGCTACACTTGGAAGCGGGGCGACCATCTTAGTCCTCAGGAATAGCAACGTATCTAAGTTCGAGCTCAGATACGATTTCAATCGGTTTTGAGGTTGGACGTCGATCTCTATGAGCTGTGATTACTTAACAAACGATAGTTTGCATGCTCGTTTGCTACTCTTCTGTCATACAAAAGTAGAGTTAAGCATAGCTAATTACATACATTTTCCGCTGGTTTTTTCTCTCCATCAAAGTTAGCCAACAGGGCGCTCAAAGTCGATGAATTGATTTTACATTCGAACTTTGACATTCATTACGTGTATGTAAATTGGGGTGTCCCAAAACGTCGTTGTTTTTTTTTTGCTGTCACCCTAAAATTTCTCAGGAAATGTCCATACAAAACTCCTGTTAAAATCTCCGCTTTTAAATATCCCGATTTTAAGAGGTTCTCCATGACAATTTAATTTTCTCATCTAAATAATACAAATAACTTGGATTTTTAAAACTTGCAAGATGCAAGCTGTGAAAAAATAAAAAAAAAACACTGAATGGGTCTTTAAAATTGGAATATTTAGCTCCGCTTTTAACAGGAACTTTGTATGGACATTTTCTGAGAAATTTTGGGATGAAAATAAAACAAAAAAATATTGACGTGTTTTGGCACACCCTAATGTAAATACCTTGTAAATTCGTAAATATTATAAAATAAAGTCCTTCGTCTGTCTGTCAGTCTGTTCGCGATAAACGTAAAAAGTACTGGGTGCATTTTCTTATAGATTTCAACAACAGGTACAGTGATTCCTGCGGAAGGTTTAAAAAATGCATAAAAAGTTTTTTTTTATAAATTGGACGAGAAATTAAATAGTATTCTATATAGTAATTCAGTCATCGCTCGAAATTGATGTTTCTAATTGTTATTTTTTGTCAACTAGATAATGACTGGATGCATGTATGAAAGAAAAATAATGTAAGTAAATATAAACTCTAATACCCGAGCGAAGCTGGGCCGGGTCGCTAGAAATGAAATAAAATATAATTTTAAATCGTATACGTAATACGTAAGTTTACATTAATTTTATTTACCTCTATTATATCTGTAACGAGTCGTTTCAGCGTATTATATTATATAAAATTTTTCTTTGTATATATTCTCTATCTACATAACTTTCATTGTGAGCCGTGATTTAAGAAAAAATCAAGATGGCGGCTGATAAGTATAACTTTACAGAAAAACTTCGTATAACTTTAAATTTAGTTTACTTTACATATTAATAACATTCTCTTAAATTTTTTAGTTATATTCACTATCTAATTTATTTCAAAACATTTCTGTTTGAATAATATACACAGTTAACACATTAAATTCTTTTTATTACATCCAGTTAGTTAATTAAAAATTATCCTCAAAATGTAATTTTCAAAATTTCTTAAAATATCTAACATAAGTTTATTAAATGTTCATGTGTAATGTTAAACTTAAATATTCTACTTATAAATAAAAATAGTGCAATTTACTACACTTTTATAAATTTTTTTGTTGTAAACAGATATATTATTAAAATTTTGAAGAAAATACATACAGTATGTATTATAAAAACGTTATTTATTAAAACGTTATTATTTTAAATAAATAGTTAAATTACATGTTATTCGCAATTTGCAAAAAAAAGACAAACTTAAGCAACGTTGGCTGGGGTTAAAAATTGGATAGGTGACCACTAGTTGTTAAACTTCATGTTCATTTGTGTCCTTTGTAGTTAACGATAAGCGTTCAGTTTAAGTTTTATTTATAGATACAAATCGTTGAACCTTATCGAGAGTCCTGTGAGCGGTTTGAAAACAGATAAATGTATCCTCACTATAATGCAAAGGAATGGTGTGGATTATGCCACAGGCATCACTTGCCAAAGGCTCACTTTGACTCCTTTGAACGAGACCCACTACCCAGAGAAATGTCCAGTAATAGAACTTAAAATGATTTTAAGTAAATGGTTGAACATTTCAATCCATTATATTTTACGAAAACATCCGTAAATAAGCGTATTCTCAAAATGTTTGTAAATCTTACCTCACCTTGATACCTTAGTCTGCAAATAAATTGATTTGATTTAATTCTATTCGATTCGATTCGATTCTATTTGACTTGATTTGATTTGATACGATTCGATTCGATTTATCTGTCTTCATTCATTCGTTCTTTTAGCATCTGTATTTGCTACTGTATTGTCTAAAAATATTATTAAACTTACACAGTATTTGATAATTGTAATTAAACTAAAACCATCTTCATGCGAGATTTCTATCCTAATTAGGCTTGATAAAGTATTTCCATTGAATGCCCGGATTATTTATGTCAGAGTCTTGTTTGATAACTCAGAAAATTTTAATAATTGTATCCGTTTAACCGAAATAACAATGGTTTTGTCTGTTACCATGAAAACTAAAATTAATATAAAATGTATACCTAAATCATTATTCTTTATTCACCCTTGATCCATAAGCCGGGTTATTATTAAAAATATTCCCATTATTCTCAACGAAAAAGCAATCTTTATTGCTTAGGCCTTCAGTTTCATATCTTTTGTTCAAATTTTTCATTTCTCCTCTGAACGTTGAATTAAATTATTCACCAATGGATCAAAGGTTCCAAAAGAGGCTGATAACAATGCAAAATAATATGCATTTAATAAAATTTATGATATAATAGCTAAGCCTTTTGATAACGTAATAGTTATAACAATAAATGATTATGAAGAAAGAATACAAAAAGTTTGTTATCTAATACAAATACAAAATTGTGCACATCATGTACCACATTATATTATTTGAATTTATTTTTATCTAGAGATTTTTGTCTAGAGTCTAACCATCACTAACTGTGTTCGTCACTTAACTTTAATTTAAACTTGAGTAGCATTCTCAATAGCATTTAAAAAGGGTTCCTTAAGATCCATTGAATTACGCTTTCTAGGTTTCGCCGGCTGGTTCGGCACCGTTCTTGTCCTACCTAGGGATCCACTAACTACGTTTACACTGTATCCTCTTATATCCCGAACGGGGTTTTTTAGAAGGCTTTCATTCTCCGCTAACGTCACTTTCAAAGGTCTTTGCTCTGATTTCAGGGTTCGTGCTGCTGCGGTCATTGACATGGCCTGAAGAGCTAGTAACTGATTGTGAATGTTTGGAGAACTCAAGCTACTCCTGGGTATAGTTGCGTGCGGGGTGCCGGGTGCTGGTGACGGAGCCGGCTCGATGTCTTCAGACCCATCGTTGAAATTTATAGACTTGTTAACTGGACCTAAGTCCATTTCACTTTTGTTTAGGCTGTAGTAAGTTCCACCGTGACCAAACAGTTTCATATTGAAATTGTCATAATAGGGTATAACACCGTTTAGTGTCGAGAAGACTTGGGGACGCAAGTTCTCTGGTACATTTACCCGTGTTCTTCTTGGTAGAGTGACGTATCCTTTAGGATTCATAAGAGGTATAGTTCCTTGGTAAGTCGGATATTGCAATCTGCTGTACAATGCCGGGTTTATGGGCGACACACCGAATCCTGGCGACTTCGTTGGACTTTCAGTAGTTGACGTCCTATCTGTAATTGTGCCTCCAGCTGGTGACACTTGCTGAGAGCCTCCTCTTAGCGGAAAGGATAGGAGATCAGGCGGATATGCTTGATGCTCCTGAGTCAGTCTGTCTATCAAAATCTCTTTGGATATCTTTGGCAGTTCCAGCTCCTGATGTCTACTGTTGTCTTCGGTTGATGCTGCAAAAGAAAGGTTATTAATCTACGTTTTCTACATTGGAAGAGTTGCAAACGAGCATGGAGGCCACCTCATATTAAGTCGCCTCTGAAGCCCATGGACTTCCACGTCCAACCTCATAAAGAACTAATGTCCTGTCCGACGTCGTGCATAGATGGGTTTCTACACCTGACAACTGAGATAGTTGCCTAGCTTGTAAGTGCAGACATCAACCACACATTTTCAACTGAAATACTGATATGCTTTACGGCGGATTATGTGCGATACTATGCTACCTCCCTATCAAACTAAAACTCTACCACATTTTAAAACATTTTCCTTTAAACTATATTCGTGTTTCGATTAGTCAGATGTGGTTTCTGGTTAAACTTACAAGCGAGGCGGCTAACTTACTCTTTAGGAATAGCAATGCATTTACCAGTTTGAAAGAGGAGTTTAATCCTGTTTAAAGTTGGACGTGGAAGTCAGTGGGCTGCAGCGACATGTAACATTACATTACCACTCTTGATTACTAGTCTTCTAACAATATATATGTCATATTTAAATGTTGTGTTTATTTCAATGCGGGAATGCAGCTAGCGTTCTTGGAACCATGCCGCATGGGCTCGGTCTCTCTTTAGATTGTTTAGGTTCGGCTTTTATTATAATTAGTTTTAAAATTTTCATCAAGGTAAATATTTATGTTAATAGAAGACTATATAAAACTAAATAAAAATGTTGTATGTGTATATAAAAAATGAAGTTGTGCCTAAAAGAATACATTCGAACTTTTATCCCTATGAAACATGCAAACAAAAGTTTGACAATGAAAAATCTAGATTGTTACGTTTGGGAATGGTGTACGTTCGTGCGAAACAATAAAAGTATTCCAATAAATGCCCACTCTCATTCTATTTTAAACTTGGAAAACATCGCTATTAACAAAGACAAAATGTAAAGAACGCCCGAAACGGATTCTACAGGAATAAAGTCTTACAATTGGTTGCCGTTTTACGGGTCCTTTTTATCCGACAGTCGAGTGAGCGAAATTTTTCAGACGAAAAACTAATTGCAACTCTTTGACATTCCGAAAATTTGGCACGCCACTGTTGTTTTGCAACTTCAATCGAGAATTTACAAAGGAAGGTCGAGCTCATTAAATTTTATGGTCCAACAACCAAAGCATGCGAACTAAGAATGTTTTATTGAAAATAGTTGAGCGTAATAAATTATGAGAAATTATTCAACCGCTGTAGACACTAACAGTGTCTGTGTTTCCGTAGATTTTGCGTTACCCCAATAAATCCATAATGGCGGTTTTAAAACATAAATCAGTTTGAAAGTTTGCGTTTAATTCCTCTCCTCGTTAACTATCTGCAATTCAATTTAAGAATGCTCGGATTATTCTCGAACGGTGAGAACTGAAAGGAAATTTATTTAAGAGGTGGAAAAATTTAATTGAAGTAATGAATCAGCGACCAACCACGTGTTTTCAATTTCATGTGCCAAGTGGAATGTGGTTCGTTTGAGAGTGAACTTGGTTTACTTCCTTGCGGTCTTATAAACGTCGCTATGAAAAGGAAATGGGAGTAAATATTTAAGGGGCACTTTCTCAATAGGGCAAAGGAAGCAATGGAAGGAAAAATATTATGACGACGGTGAAAATAAAAAACAATGACGCGTATGTTGTTCTAGCGTAAATCGAGCGGCTCGAGAGCATGGTTTCGAAGTACACAACGCTAGTTCACTATTTTTATGTGCCAAATAAAATATCGCTTACATTTCATGCGAACTGGAATACATCCTCGTAATTTCCCGTAAATCGTAAACCTGTATAGTCATCCATTTATTCAGAACTCATTCATACGAAATTCGTGAATTTCACGTCTCTTGAATAGGATTCTTTCAAATACAACATGAATATTTAGCAGAATATTCGACTGCCTAATGAATGAGAATGAAATTTTAATATAGTTTTTTCCAATTTTAGAAGCGTCGTGTCTATAAATTTTGTCACGATTGATTTTGATGTTAGTTTAAATCTAACAAAGAGAAAGTAGACCATGTATTTTTTATTTCTGTCTTTTCTCTTTATACTTTACTAGGTTTTACCCGCGGCTACGCTTGCGTTGAAGCGTTTAAATAAATGTCAAAGATCATTGCAGCGCGCAATAACTAACACAATTGGTACCTAACCTCAAAAATTGAAATATTTTTGGTATTACTTATAAATGACAGAACAAAATAACTTGAACTATACAAAAATTCAAAACAGCTGAAGCTATACAGCTTTGAAGTTGCTAGATTTTTTTTTAAACAATCATGTCTGCCAAATTATTAGTTTTTTTCAATAAAAAGTACCCTATGTCCTTTTTAATTACTCTAAGAATACGTGTACATAACTTTTATGATAATCTGTTGAGTAATTTTGGCGTGAAAGCGTAACAAAAAAAGTTAAATGCACACTTAAAATATTAGTAGGGAGTTTCAAAATGAAATCACTCACCTAGTACAGAATCATTATCCAGTAAAGTCCTATTAAGTTCTGACATCTCAGTAGCTTCACTGGTTATGGACGGTGCTTCGTACTTTCTTGGAGGTTTTGATACAGGATTTATCTCAAGCTTTGACCCTTTTTCTACCTCAGAAGTCACTGAACCCTCGATCAGAGCTTCGCCATTAGAAGACCTGGTGTCATTTTTAATCAGTCTTTTTAATTCGCTATTCTGAGACGTGAAATAGCAAACCGCTAATATTCCCCCAAATATAATAATTATGGCCGTTAAACATCCTATTAGAATAGCGAAAGAATCAGTATCCATACCAGCTATGGTACCAGGACCCCCATACTTGGACAGTACTAAGGTTATTGTCTTTTCATCCTTGCCCCCTGGATTTTCTGCTACACATGTATAATTCCCTCTGTCGCTATACCTCGAGTTAATTATAGTTAAATTCATCCAACGTATCAAATCCATTGTATTCTCAGATACGGTGTATCGAATCTCTCCAAACGATCTCATCTCTATATTTTTCCCGTTGAATCGCCAAACCACTTCAGGTGGAGGGTTTCCAACAACTTTACAAACCAGAGTTACGTTTTCATCGTAACTTTTGACAGTAGCATCTGGCAGCGGCTCCAATATAGTAGGCCTGCAGGCAAAGTTAGATGAATCCAATTCATTCCAAAGTTTATCCCGTATCGATGCTGGCTCGGCGCACGAAGTGGGGGGAGTGTATAAGTTATGACTGATCACCCAATCCCTAAACGTTTGCAAGTTGCAATCACAGCGCCACGGATTATTGTGCAAATCCAATCCGGACAAATTTCTTAAGCCCATTAAAGTTTCCGGCTTCATATGACTCAAGTTATTGCCGTCGATTCTAATAATTTTCAGTTGCGGCAAGTTGACGAACGCCTTGGTCCCGATTCTGATTATCCTGTTATTGCTCAACTCGACTTTCTGGAGGAACTTTAAGTTGCGGAACAGTCCGTCTTCTAACTTGTCGATGAAGTTGTTGCTTAAGTTTATTAATCTTAGTTTCTCCGTACCTTTGAACGTGTCCGGATGGAGGTATCTTATTCGATTCTTAGATAAATCTAATTCTATCATAATTGCTAAAGTCGTGAATGCGGCTTTGTGCACGACTTCTATGATACAGTCCTTAAGGAATAGCTTCTTAAGGTTACTTAGGCCTACTCGTTTGAACGCTTCCTGGTGTAACTGCTGCAAATTGTTGTTGGATAGATCCAGTATTTGTATATCGCTGCTAAGGTTCGCAGGTACAACTTTTAAACTTGAGTTTGAGCAAATTGCAGCCTTGTTGCCAGACTGCCAACGACAATCACATGGTCTTTGGCATTCTGTCGTAAAGTCAGCTATTGTCGTCGTTGTAAAGATGAGCGTGCAAGCTATTTTCAGCCATGTCTTCCAACATTTGTGAGCCATTTTGCTACGTTGCTGGTCATTTCTTTGTGTCGGCGCATTCCTGAATTTTCTCCCTGGCTGGACGCATATGTGATCTGTAACAATAAGAGAAAATGGTTAAAACTGTAATCTTCTCTAGCTCAAGTTGTAATCGTGGAATAAATGGAGATTTCATTTGTTTTTCAATCAACTTAAAAAGGTAGATATTGTCAATTCGTTCCCGTTTTTTAAATGTTTGTTATTACTCCTAAGTATGCAAAAATAGGGGATGAAATTTTGTATCGCAGTAAAAAAAGTATAAGTCAAATAGCAATAATTTTATTACTAAATAAAAGTCAAAATTACATTAATTTGAAACAAAAATGTTATCTATGTTAATACAAATTGAAAACTATCTATTTACTAAATTTATTTCATTTGTAAATATTGACGTAATTAATTAACGTACATATTAGTAAAACTAATGTCAAAAACACCTAAAAATATCACCTCTTAAAAATAACAGATTTTACAAAAAACGAACTTAATGCCTGATCATAATGATATACAAATACAGAAACTTTATAATTAAATAAAATATTTTGATTTATTGTTACAATTAACTTTATGACAATATAGAGAAAAAAATACATTGGTAATTAATTAACATACATATTAGTAAAACTAAGTACAAAAACACCTAAAAATATCACCTCTTAAAAATAACAGATTTTACAAAAAACGAACTTAATTCCTGATCATAATGATATACAAATACAGAAACTTTATAATTAAATAAAAAATGTTGATTTATTGTTACAATTAACTTTATGACAATATAGAGAAAAAAATACATTGGACAGAAATGATCTTCACTAAGTATACTAAACATGAAATGCATTTTCTTTACAATCGGTTATTTTTTGGAGAAAATTATTGTTTTCAAATGATTGTTTTACCTTGTTTTGGAACAAAGACCGATGTGAAACTACTGTGGGTTTGCGGTTCTCAACGATTCCGCTCACGACTCAACTGCAGCCCAGTTTTATTTCAATGAGGAACATAATTGAATAAAAACTCTGCTAAAATTGAAGCCTTTATTTATATCTTAATCCTTCAATTTTTTGTTAGTGTAATTATTGTTTTGATATAAAAAATCTATTTAAAGATGGGAGAACTATAGTTCGACAGGGGAGGTACCACCGCCGCCTCATAATACGCCGTAAAGCATTTCTTGTGTTTCGGTTGGAGAGGTGCGGTCGACGGCTACACTTTGAAGAGAGGCGATCATTAGTCCTCAGGAGTTGCAACGCATCGACATTCGAGCTCAGAGAGGCTTTCGGTCGTGTTTGTGGTTGTACGTGGATATCTACGGGTTGCGACTACTTAACATCAGGCGGTTTACATGCTCGTTTACTACTCTTCTCTACAAAAAACATTATAAACTGCAGTTGCACGTAACACATTTTGCAGACTATGCGAAGGTAATTTATAGCCGAAATATTTCCTGAAAACTTTTCTGGTTGAAAATTTCAAAATGAAATCACGACCACTCGTTCCTAACCACCATATTAAACCACGGTTGAAAAATCTAACCTGAAACAAGTATTTTCACTTAGCTATAAAAAATTGCACTTTTCAGCTATCAAGTTTTGACTTCGCTATTACCAAAAATAGTGACCGCGTCGCTCACAGTCGCCTCGCTGTAACTGGGAATCGCACCTTTCCAACCGAACACAAGTAACGCTTTATGACGGATGATGAGTGTGTTGGTGGTACCTCCCCGGTAGAACTACAGTTCTTCCATCTATAAAAAATGTGACTTTTGAGTGTATTTCGCAGATGTTAAAAGTACAATAAGAGAAGAGTAATACCTAAAAGTAGTGAAGCGACTTGTGTAGATAAAAAATGATAGACAATGTTAAGCAACGTTAGGCGTGGTCGGTAATTGGATGGGTGACCATGGGTGGAAAAATTAAGCTACAAAGGAGACGTGAAGCAATTGTTAGAAAACCGAGGTTGGTTTAGGGTGCAACCATACTTGGACAACAAAACTTCTACCACTTGTATTAACTCTTGTTGCGTGGCTCTTAACACTTAATAATTCACACGAGATAAAAACTGTTTGGCGTGCATTTTATCGCGTAAATGTAAATACGTAAGCGTCGCTAATAACACATACCGTGCGTATTCAACTTGGAAATACTTCATGTATTTAAGTGAAGTAAAATATTTTTGTATTATTACTAGCAACTAGATCCTGATCGTACGGATGCATTTACAACAGAATACATCTATGAAATTCTGGGCTTAATACGTCGTATCTCTATTACTATACTATAAAACGTGCAAACAAACCACCTGATGCTAAGTAGTCGCAGCCCAAATACATCTACGTACAACCACGAATACTACTGAAATCCTATCTGTACTCGAACGTAGATATGTTGCTACTCCTGAAGACTAAGGTGGTCGTCTCGCTTCAAAATGTAGCTGGCTCCTCTCCTTCCAATATGCAAGTAATGCTTTACGGCAGATTATGAGGGCGGTTGTACC
>DWON01003241.1:0-18444 GCA_018251015.1 Phocides pigmalion okeechobee
AATTAACATAAAATATATTAGATAACAAAAGATATAATCCATAGATAAATATTCTTAAATTTCGAAATAGATTTGTATTATTAATGTACATATGTAGATATAGATTATGAATATAGATCTATTACTTTCAAAACGACATGCTTAGCATCTTTTCATTAGAAACATAATTACTTAGTGTAGCAATAGACCTGAAACAAAATAATAAACAATTAATATCTTAGTATTTATAATAATTACATAAGTTCCTTATATAGTATAAGTCAACAATAAGAAAGAAATGTTGAAAATTCCACCTTTCAATCCGTGAGGAGGTAAAATAGAAAATGAAAATTTGTATGTTTTATTAATCCTTTTATACTTTACATGCGATTTACTTCAAGAGTTAAAAAAGAGCTATATATAAGTATATAGCTGTGTGTATTTAAGTACTGGAATGTATTGCAATATCGAGAGCAAAGCCGCAGGAAAAGCATCTTAACTTATAAAGTCGTTACTAAGTAAATTACATACAATCGTTACACATTCCCCCACTCCCAACTCCCCCATTCACACACGAGATCCCATAAACGCCATTAACACAAACACGTCTCATTAATTAGGCCGGAGCAAATACGAGACCGTATACAAATTAATATTAATACAATGTGTAATTAGAGGCTGCCTCGTTATGTATTCCGTGTGACATGCTCTGCGGTAACGAAAAATATTGTTTGTGTAGAGAGTATTTTGCAATTGTAATTAATTATTTAGTATATCTAGTGGATTTTAATTAACGCTCCAAGTGCTACCACAGTTAGAATAACTGCTGAATAGGCACATACCATTTTAAAGGTGGGACAATTATAGTTCGATGGGGAAGGTGCCACTGCCGCCCTCATAACCCACGGTAAGGCGTTACTTGTGTTTCGGTTGGAGAGGTGCGGTGGCCGGCTACGCTTTGAAGCGAAGTGACCGTCTTAGTCCTCAAGAGTAGCAACGTATCTACGTTCGGACTTCGATAGGATTTCAGTAGTGTTTGTGTTTGTACGTGGATGTTTATGGTCTGGGATTATTTAACATCCGGTGGTTTGCATGCTCGTTTGTTACTCTTCTCACATAAAAAAACCTCCAATAGGTCTCCCACACTGTAAGAGGTTGATAGTGACATCAGATAGCCTTTTGCTCTTGTTTGCTATTTTAACAAAGGGTTTGACGAGAGGGGCGTTAAATAAGACCAGGTAGAAGGGAAATTGATCAGGCCTATATCACAAGACAGCCTGACCTATTAGATCATAATATTACACAGTGAAAATTGGTATTAAACATTCTATTAATTTGGATAATTATTTAGTTACCTATAGATTCGTTTAAAGAATTTTGTAAAAATTCGTCAGAGAAAATTGGGAAAATTTTTATTTATTTTATTTTATATTTGTTTTATTTTAACATATTCCAGAGTTCACGGTATGTCTAACATAAATTAAAAAAAATAATCTTGTATTTATATACACTTAGTGACTTAATTTGATTATAAGGTATGTATGTACATTTAATGTATGCCAAAGTTACATTGAAAAATTTGTTCATCGGCTTCGAGCGCTCAGTTGGTTGGCGTTAACACTTCTACACTTCTGTTACCTACTACTCAATAGTCCCACAAGAGATATGGCATATTGTAGTTGATCTATACATTATAATTATTAATATTAATTAATAGTTATTAATTAGCATTATTATTTACTTTTGTATTAATTTAGCAATTTTAAATGTAATCAGTCGATATTTGACTCTCAATGATAAAACTATATAAAGGGGGTAGCAGATTGTTAAAGAGGATTCGAGATACAAGTAGGGGGTAGGACGTTACTCTGTCTGTTAAATATACTAAGTGTGTGTAAAAATTATCTCTGCGCTTCATTGTGCAAAACCCCACGACTGTAACACTTCCCTTGCGGTGTAAAGCGCTGAGTATCGCGCGGCGCAACGCGCTCGCAGCTTGTACACACCTGTGTCGTACGTACAAATTTGCATAGATTACAGGCAAACAAAAGTGCTGTATATACTTCCAGTAGGGTCATTATATCTGTGTATTTGTAGATGATGCACAGATGCTAAAAAATACAATATTTCAGTAAATTGTCGGCGCATGTTCAGTCTAGAGAAATAAGCTTCAATTGAATGCCGCCTCCCGCAACGCTGACCCGATCTTATATATGAGCGCCGCAATCAAAGTGTTAACTGGGAGAAATAAGAAAATATTGTTTCAAACTGACGTCATGTCGAAACCGTGAACATATTTCCTTCCCTAATACAAGCAATCGGAAGCCTGTTTAAACAATAAAACTGAACTTCAATCCACTGGCTTAACCACCCAAACTTCGTCCCCTTACACCTAACTAAACCGAAATGTTTATCATACTACGTTATTGTTGATATCCTTAAGCTGTTTATGCTTGGGAGCCCCCGAAAGGGTATAACTGGGAGAGAATTATGCGGTGCTAAACGGTTATATACAAAGGCATACCTCTCGATGTTGATAAATTATTTCACCGTGTTTGAAGGATAATTGTGTGTGAATGACAGCAAATTTGGCTTTATGAGTGCTTTCGTTAGCCTTCGCGATTTTGACGATAAGTCAAATGTTTGCAAGACTTTAACACGTTTGAAACAAACAGCTACACTTACTGCAAAATGCCGTTCGAGACTTCTCACTGGTAGATAACTTAAAGTTCTTTAGTAAGTATAAAACAAAGTCGCTTTCTGCTATTTGTACGCTTAGATCTTTAAAACTTCGCAACAGATTTTAAAATGGTTTCTTCAATAGACAAAGTGATTCAAGAGGAAGGTTTATATATATAACACATGCATATAATAGCAGAGGAAAACCGAAAATTTTCAAGATTTTTAATGTGATGTCTCGAGTTTATTATTAATTATATATGAAATAAAAATGTTTTAAAATCTAAAAGTGTAAAGACAAAGTAAAAAGTGTGACTAAGATATTGTCTGCTGCTGCTTTTTCCCGGCAACGTGAACCAACAGGGCGCCCACAAACGATGATATGATATAATTTTACATTGTCACTTTTACCAATTAACATTGGATTGCTGAACATGCCATGAGTACTCAATTGCAACTCTTCTAACATAAAACATAGTCTTTAATCTTAAAAACAAAATAGTGTTTGTTTAAAACCTGCTTCAAATCGAATCAAATCAAAATATTCTTATTCAAATTACACAACTCTTTTTGAACGTGATCTACCACCGACTCGCAAGGTGTTTCGTTTTGGAGAAGAGGCAGCGAAAGAAACTCCAAAACACATCTTTTCCATTGAGCTTAGAAATAACAAATAGCCTATTTATCCTGAACGACATCAAAATATGAGGCGAGAGTTTCTTCAGCCTTTACGACAAAAATCATCCCTGTCGTAACGTTCTTATCTACAGAGAGGCTTGAGCATCGCCATTCATCAGCACTAATTAAGGTGAGTTCACACACACGACCTACTTTTGCTGACAGCCTTCTAAGTCATCATTACCGACGCCTTTTCATCTCCACCCACCGATACAAATGTACGTCATTACCATCCACTCATATTGTCGTACTTAGATGCACGCAAAATTTTTCTTCAAAGACTTAAGAATGACTGGAAAAGCTTGCACGCTTTCAATAAAGATAAAGTTTTATCCCTTTCTCTAAAATGCGACAATGATAATAATTACGCATTCGGTTACAGTTTTCAGCTCCAGCGTATTTCATAATATGCGACAGAGAAAAGACGAAAAAAGTTTTTTTACCTTCCATTAAGTAATCCACGAAGAAGAGAATTAGAGTATAAGAGTAATAAAGCCTATTTTTATTCCGTGAAATAATCCTCAAAAGAGAGAAGTAGGAAAATGCAGCCGTTTTCTTCCGTAAAGTAACCTAATCTAAAATGTATTCATGGCATCCACGGAATATTACACACACATACACACACTCCCGCACGCACGCACATGCACACACAAATATATACGCATACATTCAAAAATACATAGTCAAATCTAGAAAATAAATCTAAATGATTAATTTTAATGTCTGCCTGCTTTTGGATTGAACCAGGAATACACCCGTATGTCAATAGTTTTTACATGCTGGGCGTATAATACATATTACAGTAATTCTTGCGATTAATCTCACAATTAATTCCACGAGAATTAATCAAACAATTAACCTATATTTCCTTTATTATTTTAGGTAAGGATCAATAGCAATATGTATCGATGTCTTCATCTTCTAGTTATATATGATATGGTTTCCAACAAAAGTTTTTCCATTGTGCTACTCTACACTATCAGCCTCTTCATTCAACTAGTTAAATAAACTATTTGGTCATCATAGCCCAACTTGTGTGTCGCCAAAAGTCGTTCATCTATGACACGGCCTACACAAAAACTGACAAATCACGTTTGGTTAAACTTCGGAAAATCCTTGAAAGTTGTTTGTTGTTATAAATGCTACCATTACATTTTCCGATTCCACTTTTGTTATGAAAGGTTTCTGGAATATAATATATTTTTTGTCTCATGAGAAAAGTCATGGGAACGAATCCAGGTTATGTGAGATTTCCGCACTATTCCGCAGTAAAAAACCCATCTGTGGCCTTCTTCTGTTATTAAAGAGAACACTTAAACTTCGAAACTAACCCAATTGCTGTAGAACGACACCCTAATCTGGCACATCTTGGGGGAATTTCCCCGATTGCTCGGGAATTAATCTGTACTTCCATCAGTGTAAGACCACTCATAACTACTTTCTTTACCAAATCGCTGCCTTAAAACACGAGCTCTCAATCTTACAACTTCCTATCCTGGATGATTCCATTTAGTTACCTTTTACGACAGGCAGGACATACCTGTTCCTCTCCTGATTCCCGAACACTCCTTTTAGTTGCTTAGACAACAATAGATACCATTTCACTATTCTAGTCCCAAGCTACAAGGCCTCGACAATAATACCTCGGTATCAAAAAGCTGAGAGAATTTAATTTCAGCAACACTTTGTTCCTAATCAGTAAATGATGATACAAAACCTTTATTGGCTGTTATGTAAATTGTTTGATAAGCTTGATAAATGAGGTATTAATAGGGTTACGAATGAAAATACCTGAATGGCGAATATATTGCATTTTGTTTCGCTTGATAAAGATAATTAATAACATGGTATTGACAGGGGTGTGCGTGATGAACGATATAATTCAGTTTTAATTAATTCGCACTTGTTACACAAAAGTGTTATAAAACTCAAATTTGCCATTCTAATTCGTTGTATTTTTCGTGTTTTCATATACTTTGTTTATTTAGTCTATGTTTAAAATACGGAATATTATGGGTGAATGGATTTTGATTAATTTTCATAGCAAACTGCTCTTCGTTAATAATAAAATAAATGTTATTTTAAGAAAGAACGCTTATTAGTTTATTATTATTTTTTTAATTTATCTGTTAATTTTATTTGAGTGGTCTGCGGTGTACAATAAATGGTTATTCGTGCTATGATGTGGGTAGTTCGGTGTGACGCGTGCGGCGGGTGACGTACCGCACGCACTCTAAACCGAGCTGTCGGTGTGATAGCACGAGTAGTCTTAAGTGACTATGTATGTGTTATTCCATTATACCCTGAACCAGGACATCACATGGTCAATACTACAAATTTTATTTAAATTATACTTCTTCACATGGATACAGATGTAGTATCCATTTATTCAGAGGATCCCTTTTAGTTTTAGTTTCTTTCATTATAAGTTATTTACATATATTTCATGAATATCAATGTTATAATGTAAATTTAGTTCATCGGCTTTGAGCGGCCTATTGGCTAATATTGACCGGGAGAAAAAAGCCGGATGCAAAATATTGACTAGACTATTCTATGTGATGGATATGTTGCTATTTTTGAGGACAAAGTTAGTCAGCTTATATATAAGTGAACCGATAACTCCAAATTCTCAATAAAACACAAGAAGTGTCTTATTGTTTGAATTATGACAATGGTACGCTAATCCAAACGGGTTGAATCTACCACGAAGAAAATCTTAGCGTTTAGTCGTATCATGTATAATGGTCAAGAGGAATTAATAGAAAATCTTGATACTGGTTGACACAAATAGATAATCTAGAAGAATGTAGAGAGTCAAAGCGATCACACAGCATGTCAGAGCCAAGTTCTGACAAGTGCAGTTGCCAATTAAGGAGGATCTAGCGAACACAGCTTTGAACAATATCAGGAAGTTAACGTTTGTTAGCAGTTTGAACTGACAATTAGTTTTGATGAATGTGCGATATGTGGTCCCTTTTATTATTAAGTGTCATATCTCAATAGTTCTACGTGAACGTTACAACAATACTTTAAAAAAGGAATATGAATTTTATTTTACTATGTATCGGGTACACACGATTAAATATTTTTTATTGCTGATATTTAAAAACAGTTACATGATTCATAGTCAAGGCTAAACGGAATTTAGAGGCTCGTGGCAGCGAACCATGCAACTGGTTCAAAGTATTGGCAATCAAAAAATGTTTAATTGTGAGAATCGGTTAAAATTAAAAAAAAAATAGGTGAATATGTGTTGCTGGTACAGGCGAACGTCATAGAATTCATCATCAGCATCAAATTCCATGTAATTATAAGAAAACAGTTATAGACCTCACAACATTGAACAACATAACGAAGTTTCCTTTCAATTTGAATATTAATAACACGGCAAAGTTAGGATTTCGTAATTTTGCATTAATTAGTAAACAAGCCGAAGACATCACATTCCCACCAAATTCCGGAGTAAAATTTCTCAGGCTTGAAATAATTTCCATTACGGAAGAACTTGGCCCAATGTTTACAATTATGAACGGCATAATGTTAGAATGTAACGAGGAATACTCGAAATGTTTGGAGTACCATTAAGTGACATTGTGCTGGAAAGTTTTACTTCAATTATCAAGTTCACTGAGGACATTAACAAAATTATTAAACAAGAACAATAATGTCGACTGTTCTTAAGAAACATTAAAATGGAAGATCATGATAAAATTATTTGTGTACTTGTAACAATGCAATTGATGCAACCATTAATAACGAACAATGGTTATTTCGTGTTTGTTATAATGTTTCAAAAGGTGGTAGAGCCGTTAGAGCTCGCCCGGGGCGGCACCACCACCGCCCTCATAACCCGCCGTAAAGCAACATGATTTTCATGATTTTCATGTATTGTGATTCGATTGGGGAGGTGTGGTTGCCGGATACACATTATTGGAGGCGACCATCTCAGTCCTCAAGAGTAGGAGCGCATCCGCGTCCGTCCTTAAATAGAACTTCTGTTCTATTTGAGATTGGACGTGGTTGTCCATCAGGTGGCCAGTATTCCCGTGTGGAATTCTTGAATTTGAAAACAAAGATAATTCAATTTCCTAAATGTAACATTGAATATCTTAAAATGAATTATAGTAAAGGTGTAACTGAAACAAATACAGAGTAAATCTATGCGATATGGTGCCAATAATACTAACCGTATTTCCAAATAGATTCATTTCATAACTCTTTATCAATAAACAACAATAGACTCCTACGCCTTAAAATGTATACTCGATTGCTTCAAATATTCTTTTATTTATTAAGGATTAAGCTTTATAAAAGCAAACTTCTCTAAAAATATAAAGTAACAGCGCCAAACTCATATCTTCCTATGATTAGGCGTTCATAACAAGCGGATTTGTCCTCGCTGTGAGCGTAAGCAGAGCATCATAAAGGATAATACCCAATATAAGTGTGCTACATGAATATAATAAAAGTAAACGACTGCACTAATTAAGCAATTAGAGAATAAGATCAGTGTCGACGGGCTCTTCTAATAATGTACAAGTAATAATATTCACACGTACAGCGGTATCAGTAGAGGGTGATTCTGATTGTGTTTACTTTAAAACATACATAGAAATATCTATAGAGGCTTGCTTCGCCACTTCTTCTTCATAAGATCGAATTTTCCGAAGCGATGATAGATTTTATTGACTTTCAAAAATAGAATCAACGTAAGATTATAAACTCTGAATTGTGTGAGGTTCAACTTTGAATTTTTGACTTTGACTATGAATGCAACGTGATGTGTAGGTTGCAGTGAAAGTGCACAGGTAGAATTTCGACATCTCAATCGAGTTGTTTGGTGTTGGAATATTTTCCCATCTTTGAGTTTTCAAAGTTAAGAGATATTAGGAATTAATCATCAAATGCTTGATGTAACAAAGTAAAACATCGTGTTTAGTGTCATAACAACCTATTTGCCTAAGAGTTCTCAATAAAGACCTCAAAGGTGAGTAAAGTTAAGCAATCCACACCTGGCCAACCTGGACTATGAGATAAACTTACTTTGAGAGAAGACCCGCGTTCATCTCTAGAACACTAATGGATGAATGATGATGTTGAATAATGCAAATGCAACTAAAAGCGGAATACTTTAGTCAAGCTTACTATTTTCAGCTATGAATTAGTCAACAAGGGAGTTGTCAGCTGCGAAGAGATTAGAAAGACTTGAAGCGTCGAAAGACAAAACGATAACCCGAGAAAGCTGGAACAAAGGATGAAATATTATGTATAGCATAAGAGAGGCATAAGAGGCGCAATAATTGGGCTGCAATGGGCTCTTGTGTGTTTGGAGAGGTGTGGTGTGGTAACTAGCTACACATAAAAGTCTTAGTCCTCATGAATAGTAAAGCATCTACGTACTCGCTCAGGTAGGACCTCAGTCCTGTGAGGGTTTACGTGGATGTCCAAGGACTCAAATTAAATAAAACCCCAAAATATATGTTTTTTAAATATATTATATACAGTTCCACCTGACGAGGCATGCCATATTTACAATTTACATTCTAATACTACCAATTCTACATGATTTTAATAATTCCAATAATATATTTTCTTCTCCTACAGAAGTGATGGTGAAGTGAGATTAAGAAGATTTAGCCTATTGTCCGAAATATTGATTAGTAGACGTCATACTTTTGAGTTTTACCATCACATCATGCAACTAATAATAATATAATATAATTGTAAATATAAAAAATCTTCTTAACATTCGTTTGCTTTCAAGAACGTTTTCCTCTCGCCTCACATAAAAAGTAATACACACATGTAAAGTAGAGTTTAAATTTAATTATTTTATCTGAAACGTGAACATACAGTATACATTCTGCATAACTAGGATAATAACGCTGACCCGCGCCCGAAACTGTGACCTCAAAGAGATTTACATAATATTACGTTTTCATCCTTGAGAAATAGCATTTCTGAATGTATATTGATGATAGTTCCATCCCTTCAAATTGAAATAACTGAGACATCTTATTTGTCTTTCGGTGACAGGTGGTCTGTAACTGGTCGTAGAATACTTCGACCTGGGATATACCATCGCCCTCATAATGCACTGAGAAACATCTCTTATGTTATATATTGATAGATTTGAAACGAATATCACGGAATTTGTTCATTTAATACCGGGTTCTCGCGATTACCGATTTCTGACTGCCGATTCGAATAAATTCCAAAAAGTGTTAATCGTGAGTATCCGGTACACAGTAAACCCCTTTTGTTTCTATTAGAGAGCTGCAGTTGACAGCTTTACTTAGTCAGGCAATCTTAAAGCGAGGCAACGTTAGTCCTTAGAAGCAATAATATGCGACTTCAGATAGAACTTCAGCCACTATGTAGATCCAGCCGAGGGCTGCAGCTACTACTTAACTTTGTATTGCTTGTATGCTCGTTACCGTATCAACTTCATAATTACAATGCGCATCTCCGCCCTCATAATCCGTTGTAACCTAGTTCTTGTGTTTCGATTGAAGCGGTGCTGTTGCCAGCTACACTTACAAGCGGGGCGACCATCTCAGTTCTCAGGAGTAGCAACGCATCTGTGCATGACGTCAAGCAAAACTTTTTTGAGGTTTGACGTAGATTTCCATAGGCAGCAGAGCGCATTTAACAGCTAGCCTGTACACTCGCAACGAATACATTGAAATATATGCTATATTTTTCCCTTGTTGCGGACAGACAAATCCCCACACATACAACCGTTCCCTATTTCAAACATCTTCATAAATTATTGAAAACAAAGTTTAATACTTCGTTAATTTGAAACTTATTACTTGTCAAGTCGTTTCTATTATTTCGTAATTGCCGTGCCATTTATAAACGATGTCGAGACACTAAGTAATGTGATAAATCAAACTCAGATTTATCTAATCCTAACATTTCAAGTATTCCATTTAGAAATACATTCAATTTAATCTCATGCCACGTAAATACACATGACATTACCTCATTGTAATTCACAATTCAAATGCCGTTGTTACGTTCTGTCATATTAATTTGCACGATTAGCAACGTTAATAGGAGCTTCATTGAAATTTAAATTAGTTAAACTATATGTTTATTGGTATAACTATTGATATCTGATTAGCGAAATTAATTAACTTAGGTTACGAACTATTCTACTCTGCTTGTATTTGAGAAAGCATACCAGCCGTCATCCTGACAGGTTTCAATGATCTCCTTTGATGTAATGTAAGGCTTGTCAGATTGCCAGAGTTGCCAGTTTCTAATCTTTCCAATTAATCTTGCAATTAAATCGGTAAAAGATAAAGAAACCTTATCTCATAAGATCTACTTATAGGGATAAAAATAAAATTCAATTCATTTCGATCGCCTGATGGTCTGGTGGAACATAATTGTAGACTACTTATTAAAAATATACAATTAATATTTTTTTATAACAGAAAAAAATCCATTTTGCCAAACAGGATTTCTTGATCAATTACTGTAAAGCAACAAACATATTTGAGCTAGAGATTATGAGTACTATAAACATGTTATATGTGTAGATTTACTGAATACTTTGATACGTAGATACGTAGAGATAATGATGTATGTGAAAAAAAACGCAACCACGTCGAGTTTCTACTTAGACCTTGTCAGAAGGGGTGGCGTTCCAAACCTGCAGTACATTAAAAATAAAATGTAACTGTCAGTTTGTAAATTCCGTTAACTTAAATTAAAACAGTATTAACATAAGCTAACTTAATATAACTCAATAGTGTCAAAATTCGATACTACCCATGTTATCGAAAGTACTGCACGTTTTTATTAGATTATTTAATACCTTGAAAGGCCATATTATCAATAGGCCATATTATCATCTTTGCCACGGTGCTCAAAAGGATAACATTAGTCAGTAACGTCTCCAGTATAAATATCTAAACTCTTGTAGTTAACCGACTTTTTGTGATTTATAAGTAGTGAAAAGTGTGTAGAACTGTATGTAATATAATTTGATATCACATTATTGCATAAAAACAGTGTAATAACATCACAAATTCAAAAATACTATATAAAGAAACGGTTTGTTTTCGAAGTGCAGTGTCAACATTTATCTGTTCAAAACACTCGTGCAAAGGAAACACACGGTTACGCACGCGACCGAACCGCGAGAATCGCGTGTAGTTCACCTGAGCAACTAGAACAAAAGGCTCGACGTGCGAGTCATCATAGATTAACGAGTGGCTCCCATTACTTTAGTGCCTACTACATCGAACATCTCTGAGGGTGATAATATTATTAAAATCATTTATTGTTGGAAGAATTTAATATGGCCAGCAGAAAAAACTGTTCCGGCTGCCTTAATAAATTGAATGGTTCTCCCTTTGTGCAATGCTCGCGCTGCCAAGGAAAATACCATCTCTCATGTGTTAACATAAGTCAAGTGGATTACGATGACATGCCCAACGATTTAAAATCAACTTGGGTTTGTGTGATTTGTCGGAGTAAGGAGTGCAAAGGTGGTGACAATTCAAATACTCCTGTTCGTACTATTTCATCGCCACAACATGATTATGTCACTCAACGCGCAAAACCTCGCACCACTAACTGCTCGTGTCTATCGGCTAGCAACATAAGAGACATAATACGTGAAGAGCTGCAAAATTCTTTTAAGCTTCAAGTCCAACCTCGGCTTACAGAAGTTCAGAATGCTATAACATCTCTAGAGCAGTCTATGTTATACTTCAAGGAGGAGTTAGAAAACGTCAAGGCTGAGCAGTTAGCGCAAACTGCACAAATAGAGAGCATTAGAACTGAAAACGATGCTCTTCGGGCCGTAAATCAATCGCTTTCATCAAGGCTAGCTCTGTTGGATCAACAGTCTCGTTCGTCCAACATCGAGATACAATGTGTACCAGAAAACAAGCAAGAAAACTTGATTAATACCGTACAACAGCAAGGCAAGATAATAAAATACCCTATAAGTGATGCTCAAATTCATTATTGCTCGAGGCTGGCGAAAATGATTAGCACAAGTCCCCGTCCACGCTCTATTTTAGTTAAATTCAGCAGTCCTCGAATACGCGATGAATTTTTTGCAGCGACCAGTAAGTTTAATAAGAATAATTAAAACGACAAATTAACACAAGTCATCTGGGTGTCGGTGGAAATAAGAAAGGTGCCGTTTATATGGTGGAACATCTCACTCCTGAGAATAAGTCCCTACATGCCGCTGCTCGAAGTAAAGCAAAAGAATTAAAATACAGATTCGTGTAGGTGCGCGACGGGAAAATCTACATGCGTAAAAATGAGCAATCAAATTATGTGCACATCAAAAATATAGATTTATTAAACCATTTGTCATAAATACGCTAAACTTGCTAACTAATTTTTCTGTTTGTACTAAAAGGCATGTTTACTAATCTTAAATTTTATTACCAAGACGTTAGAGGACTTAGAACTAAAACAGTTGAACTTTATAATAATGTCGTTTGCAATAATTTTGATGTGATAGTTTTAACAGAAACATGGTTGAACGGTAGCGTTCTCGACAGGGAATTGTTTGATAACCGATATGAAGTATACAGGCGTGACCGCGAAAGCAGTGGATTTCACAGCAGTAAAGATGGTGGTGGCGTCCTAATTGCAGTTTCAAGGCGCTATAAGTCCTCTCGCCTGTTTGGTTACGAATCTGATTGCGAGGATTTGTGGGTAAGAATGGAAGTAGCTGACAAAAATAATAAAATTGAACAATTGTACATCTGTAGCGTATATATTCCACCTCCAGTTCAAAAACATACGTTAGACCATTTTATTCACAATTCAAATCGCATTTTATAAAAGCATAACGGGGACGGTATAATTCTTGGCGATTTTAACTTAAGTAGTCTGTCTTGGTGTAAAGTTAATCTTGCAATTACATATTTACCATCCAATAGTTTTTTAAACAACATGTTGACCGATTTTATGTCGATTAACAACCTTTCTCAATATAATTTAAATTCTAATAATAAAAATAAAATATTGGACCTAATCCTAAGTACTTTAAATATTCCTCATACAGAAATATCAGTACATCCACTGTCTATAATTGACCCTTTACATCCACCCTTAGTTTTGTGTTTCTATTAAATTTTTTGAAAATCTTGCGTCAAATGTATCTAAATTCAATTTTTATAAAGCGGATTATGAGAAAATCGCAACTGAACTAAGTAGTATAGTCTGGGCAGACAAGTTTAGCAAATGCAATACGGTAGACGAAATGACTACAATATTTTATAAAATCCTCAGAGGACTAATAGCTAAGTACGTACCCAAAACAAAAACCCGTACCAACAAGAAATATCCTATATGGTTTTCTAACGTCTTGATCAGATTGCTTAAAGAAAAATTTAAATATAGGTTAAAATACCGGAAATATGGAAACCCTCGCGATTTATTAACCTTTGCATTGCTAAGGGAAAGAAGTAACATTTTACGTGACTTGAATTACAATAATTACTTAAACAACCTGGAGTCATCTTTATCATCTAACCCCAAATTAATATGGTCCTTTGTTAAGCAAAAGAGGGGAGGCACTAGTACGTATCCCGCACAGATGACCTCCGATGAAAATGTTGCGACTGGTGGACCTGATATCTGTAACCTATTTGCTTCACAGTTTTCCTCAGCTTATAAAGTAAATCCATTGCCCATTCCCGACGAGTGTCATATACCTTATACTATAAATTACCTTTCCACAATATCTGTTACTAAAGACCAAGTTTTCAGGGTATTAAAAAGACTTGATTCCAGGAAGGGTGCGGGCTCTGATGGAATATCGGCTTTTTTTGTGGTTAAATGTGCCAGTAAACTTGCAATTCCCCTTACTTCCATCATAAATAAGTCCCTGAGGTCCGGTATATTCCCTACCACTTGAAAAGAGGCTCTAGTAATACCGTTGTTCAAAAGTGGCGATTCTACCTCTACAAAAAACTATAGACCCATATCTATATTGACTGTCTTCGCAAAGGTTTTTGAGCTATTAATATCATATATTAATAAAAATCACGATCAAATTTGGATCACCATTCTCCCCTCAATAGAATTTCGAATACTTATAATGCCTTTCACAACGTGAGCATTGAAGTGGATGTTGAAATGTATAATAACAATATATGTAAAGCAGGAAAGTCTGTTACGGAGCGCCAAGTTGATATTTTTTCTAACAGCCTAAAAACATTTAAAAAAAACATTTGGAAGGCACTCAAAATATGACATAAGCATTTACACTTCATTTCCTCTATCTAATTTATTGTTTTGTGTTTTGATTATTAATGATTTTAATTCGTAATAATGTTTTTCGATATCTAATTTATTTGTAATTTAATTTAATTTAATTTTATTAATGTAATTTTTGTTTTAATAACAATCAATCAATTTTCACCATTTTTATAAAAATTTTTTAGGATTGCATGTCATTATATGTTATTTTTAATTCAATAATCTTTATTTGTATATTTTTATATAACTTTTCAATAGTAACTCTTGAATTGTTACTCGATAAGCTTCCTTTAAGATGATATGAATGCAGTTTGTACCTTTAATTGAGGTAACACTCACCATGATTATTATTGTATAGCGGCCTCCAATACAATGTAATAGTGTTTACTTTGTTGGTACAACTAATAAATATAAATAAATAAATAAATATAAACAGATTGTATTTCAGTATAATTTCGTTTCATTAATCTACTACGTCACAGCAAAATATATTTCTATTTTTCTTTTGTTCTACTTTTGTGTACACAAATAGTAGTATTTAATACATAATACAAAATTATTTTTTATTTATTTATCTTTAGGTAATCTTATTATTTAAAATTATGTTATCTGTATTAATGAGCATTTGAATAAATAATATGTATACAATCATTTTATTACGTGTTCTTGTGTATTTTTTGGATACACAAGAATGTTGCGCTTCAAGAGACATGGAGACCTGGTTTACCATTATTGGTTAAGAGTCATATTTTCAAAATAATAATTCTTATTATAATCATGCAGTATACATAGTTACTTGTATTTGAGGTGTATTGCAGGGTACAATTCTCAGACCACTGAGTTTCAAACATTCCTTTTTGGATTATTCGCTTCAAATAGCTCGCGTTCGAAGAAAATTTAAATTTTCTGTAGAATTCTTGTACGTACCTATAACATAATTCGAGCTCGCTTTACTAGCAATTCACCATCCATACCCCGGGATCGCTATTTCTCTAGGGAACGACGGTACTCAGACTTCGCTTCGGAAATACTTCCAGATTAAAAGTGACGAATTTAGAAATAGTATGAAAGAATATTATTTAAAATGGACTTTTAGATATTTCATCCAAGTAATCCATTACTTGGTTGTTGGAATATTTAATTTCAAGCTTTATCAACGAATAAATTTCTATTTGAGAGCCACAAACTTAAAAAAATATATAAATTAAATATAAATAAATATAAACCATTTGAATAAGTTATGTTTTAATTACAAATCGTAGCAATTTAAAAATGCTAATTTTTTTTTTATTTCTTTAATTTATTAGCCAATTTGGAACGTTCTTTATATATTTGGAAGGATATATTTTCCATTTAGTCTCATTGAAATTTGAAGAAAAAATACTGTTCGTAAGTTTGGGAAAACAGGCGATGGTAGGAAAAACTGTTGACAGTTGTTACGGATAGATTAACCACCCTAAGTCTAGTTATTTTTTTCTTTTTTAAGTTTCCATAATTGAACATAATTCGATAATTGTCGTGAAAAAAACTCTAATTTTATCTTTACGCACTAAACTGTGCACTATTTTTAATTAGTTAAAGTAAACATGCCATAACATGATTTTATATGTCCAACGTATTTTTTAAGTATTTTAAATCTTTAAAAGACGATGGTCTGAAGTCGACCGTATGTTAAATTCCATATAATTAAAACTATATTGGCACGAGTTATCAAGAGCCCAAGTTTTCATTATTGCTCCGAACATTATCGGAACAGGGCGTAACCGTAACCACGACTGGCAGGTTGTTGCGACTTGTTCCGTTGCTTGGCAGCCTGCCAAAGATTGTTTGCAACACGTGTAAGTTGTCTAGATATTGTTCTTGAGACTTGTTGATTACAACTAACTTCCTAAAGAATTCTACACCTGTAGAGTTGAGGATAATCGTCATGGAAACTATATCAGTGTTTTGGCAAAAGCTACAATTATTATAATATGCCATCAAACCAAGTTCGTAACAAACTCGTCATTTTTATAACTGTTTTTAAGTGATACAATCTAATGTGATTAATAAAATAACTTATATATAATACGATTTAATTGTTAAATAAGAATTATAAAAAATCGAAATAAGAACGTAAGTAACAAATTTCACCATTGTATTGCAGTAAGCTGATGGCGCAGTGGGAGCGCGCTAGGCCCATAACCTATTATAAATGAAACACATGAGATCGATGCAAGAAAAAAGTGAACTGAACAAATCTTTATTCAAATAGTTAACACATAGTTTTTAGAACAGTTTTTTTTTAATTGTGGAAGAGTAAGAAACGGGAATGCAGGCCACCTGATGTTAAGTGGTCACTGCAGCCCATGGACAACCACGTCCAATCTCAAGTAGAACAAAAGGTCTAGTTAAGGATGGAAACGGATGCGTTCCTAGTTTTGAGGACTAAGATGGTCGCCTCCAATTACGTGTATCCGGCAATCACACCTCCCAACCGAAACACAATACATGAAGAACATGTTGCTTTACGGCGGGTTATGAGGGTGGCGGTGGTGCTGTCCCGGGCGAGCTCTAACGGCTCTACCACCTTTAATAATGGAGCTACTAATAGCTAAAGTGATACTGACGATACAAAAAAAAACAAGTTAACATTGAATTTGTTTAAATCAGTTAATAAAAATAATAAGCTTAACATTTAAAGTTATGAGAGCAAAATTTAAAGATTTTATACTTAGATTATTAAGATAACTTTTTATAGTTAGAAAGTCTGAAAAAACCCAACAGTTAAAGCCCACGTGAACAAAGTCGCGTGAAGCTAGTAGTTAGTTTTAATAGTTAATTAATCAACCTTCTTAATAAAATAATTATTGTTAATTTTTATACATCTACCTGGAAATACCTTAAAGCTAATCATAATAAAAACGTAACATATATATGTATATAACATAACATAACATAACATAACATAACATATTAGACATATATTTCTTAAGTTAGTTAATTTTGACTTGGTTTAAAAAAATATATGTGGTTTTAAGCGTAATCTAAATAAATATATAAGGCTGCATCATTTCCACTATGTTTACGCGGCTCCAACAGCCGGTGCACTGATGATGATCACGATCAATCATTGTCATTAGCAGCCCCATTGCAGACAGTTGCGTTTCAGCGGAGCGTTTCATTAATCATTAAAGCTGCGATTTGATGTTAGGAATGTCTTGTGAATTTCATTGCTTAATTCATAAAATAACATCTATATATCTCAAAATATTATAAAATATGATCCTCCGTCGCGTCCGACCGTCTGTCTGTTCGTGATGAACTAAAGAAATACTAGTCAAATTTTCTCTCAGTTTTCAACAACAGGTAGAGTAATTCCTGAGGAAGGTTTTGGTGCATAATAACTCAAGTATTTTTTTGTAAATTGGGCAAGAAATTAAATAGTTAAATTCAAGATATTAATTCAGTCTTCATTGAAAAAAAAATCTAACTGTTAGTTTTTGTAACTACGTAATGCCTGGATGCATGTATGAAAAAAAAAACGAAGTAAATATAAACTCTATTACCTGAGCGAAGCTGGGACGGGTCGCAAGTATATATCTATATGAGAAGAGTAGCAAACGAGCATGCAAACCATCTGATGCTAAGTAGTTCATAGACATCCATGTACAAACACAAACAGGACTGAAATCCTATGTGAGCTCGAACGTAGATACGTTGATACTCCTGAGGATTAAGATGACCGCGTCGCTTCAAAATGTATCTGGTAACCACACCTCACCAACTGAGCCACAAGTAATGCTTTACTATGGACCATGAGTACGGCGGTTGTAAAAAGCTGATTTAAATAAAAGTCCCCTCCCCTTTAAAAATCTT
>DWON01003242.1:0-18443 GCA_018251015.1 Phocides pigmalion okeechobee
AAAAAAAATTACAAAAAGGTTTTATATATCATTTTATATGGCATTGAATATTCTTTAATGCTGTTTTTATTTCATGATATTGAACCAAATATTTTAGAAAATATTGAAGTGTTGGTAACCGACCCTTTTTCTTTGCGGTTCAGTGTAGATAAACCTTTTGTGAGGCTATTTAACCTTGTAAGTTGTTTTATAATTAAGACGGTTAGACTGTTTAAAAAAATCAAAGATTCCGTGTCAGTCCATTTCTTGACCTTAAAAGAAGCATCAAATACAGGTAACATCTGAATAATTTGATACAGCGTATTAATTGCTTATTTATGATCTCACACGTAATTTACAACTCGACATTGAACTTATTAGGAAATACACGAAAAATGTTTATTTAAACCTTTTCAAGTTACGAGTAACGAAGATAAGTGATATATAAAAAGGTACCTTAAGTATTGAGTATAAAGTTAAGAATTGGATGAATTTAATAAATAATGTTTTATTTTTTGTGGATATGTACACGTGGGATTGGGTTATGCCTTTTGACCTAAAATAAGCAAGCTGCTTATTTATATGACAGCATTGCAGCAAGTTTTGTTAAGTTTGTGTGTGAGGTTGGTATTCCATTGCGCGATTTGTGTCTTTGTCAACGAAAAATCCGTTGCATTTTATAAGTATCTTATTTTAGTGTTCAACTACTGGATTTTGTTATATTATTGATGTAAGACGTATGTAATAGAGGATGGTGATTAACTGAGCCAGAGATCAACGCAAAGACGAACGCGCTGAACATTG
Source organism: Phocides pigmalion okeechobee (assembly GCA_018251015.1). Taxonomy (NCBI): domain Eukaryota; kingdom Metazoa; phylum Arthropoda; class Insecta; order Lepidoptera; family Hesperiidae; genus Phocides; species Phocides pigmalion. The sequence continues at coordinate 784 of DWON01003242.1, forward strand.
TCCTGAAATTTACATGTAGGTTCTCAATAAGTCTTTTTACTTTAGGACCAGAATACGTTATCTCCTGCTTATCGTAAGAGGACACTAAAAGAAGTGTTCTCCGATCGTGATCGGTAGGGATGAGATTAGCTCCAGGCTTTTTGACGTTCCCGGAATGGATGCCAGTGTGTGTGGTGCTACACCAACGTAGGCAAAGATTGGTGCCTGAGGACCAGAGGAAGCTCTCCCGAAATATGCCCTATTGGAGCGTCATACTAGAGAACACCTGTTGCATTTGTTTCAAGATCCAGGTGTTTTTTATCACAGAAGTAGGCCACCAGCCCTGGTGGTCTACTTCTGTGGTAGTAAAGAGTTCAGTAGTTGGAAATCCCAAATCGCAATCTCTCACACGATACCTACTACTTCCTCGATATTTCAGTTTGGCCGTGACCACGAATCATTCAACTTTCGAATATCGGCAATTAAACATCATTAATCGTGAGTAACCGTTACGTAGCAAAAAAAAAAACAGATTTCCCAAAAACTTGAATTTTGAGTTAATCAGGTGTTATCATTCTAAAGGTATATTTAATATCAGCTAGTTAATTAGCCATATGGTGATAATGAAGACACGGTTCCGCGATATGTTATGAAGTAAGTGATACTCGCGATTTTGTCTGCGGCATACTTACTTCTTTACGTGAAACAGATTGCTGAATGCCTAGTGCTTTAATTGTAGTCTCCTAACTACTCCTAACTCAAACTTTAATAATTTTGTTTGATAAATGTATATGTTGGAGCGAAACCGCATATTTAAGACAACGCGTTGCCGAAAATGTTGTTTTTATTAGTTGTTTTTAGACAAACCTAGAAATGTTAAAAATGTTTTACCGATTGTAAAAAGTTATGTACCGCTACCCAATTTTCTTATAAAAATCCGAGCGCCCGCAGGTAGTGATCATTCTCGCTCAAGCCGTCGCATAGTTCGGATTTCTTTACAACAACGTTACGCTGTCCGAGCAATATACGAAGATAATTAAGTATTCTTGGAAGTTTTCTTTGGAATGTCTGAACATGAGTCTTCAAGTCAACAATAGTGACGTCAGATAGGCTTACGTCACACCATCTCTCCGAAATATATTTTGTATCATTGTAGAATTTATATGTTTTACTTTGCATCGGTTTAGTTATTTATGTCAGTTTAGCTACCACAAGCCATGTAACTGGCTTGAAATATAGGCAATTAAAAATCGTTAATATTTAATTAAATGTTAGTACCCGCTAAGTATTAAATCATTAGGCAATTAAGAACTAATCATAATAGGATCGTTACCTGAACAATGTAGGGTCACCGCACCCGTGCACCATGGACATAATTATAATTAGGATATCTTGACATTGTTTTCATTAGAATATAAAAAATAAAAGTAGATATATATACACACACACACACATTTATTAGATACAATAAATAGATAGAGACATAAATTGCGTTATGTGCGCTCAAAGGCAGTCTCCATCATTTTATTTATATAGATATTAGCTAATTTTCAGGTTTAAATGGCGTTGTTTCTAATTAAATTTCAAAGATGATTTAGTTTGTAGGTCATCAACAGGTTGCAAATGCCATACTATACATAATTATATGAGAAGATTTTAAGGATTTACGTGTACGTAAATTGGAAGATACGTTGTGTATATATATATATATATATAATAAATTTCTTTAAACGTAAAAGAACTTTATTTCTCAAAAGATTTACAAAAATCACTTACAGAGAAAACACGGGAATCAATGTAAATATACTCGAGATGACATAATCTTAATTACTCTTGTGACAATGCAGGTCAATATTATATATATATATATTTGTCATTCTGGTAGTGATTTTAGGGCGTGTTAGGTTAGGAGTGCATTTCTTCATTATGGTAGGGAGTTTAGGGCGTCGTCGTGTGTCAATTGTAGCGAGTCAATGTTATAATGAAACACGCTGTTTCAGCGATGTCTCAGCCGTGTCTAAATGTTACTGAGAATGAGTAAGCGTTGAAATCATTCTTTTGTCATGTTTGTTGCTTCTTAGTAATTAAATTAGTTATTACATTTTTCCGTGTTAGAAATGTCTTGGATATACATACTCAAAAATGCATAAAATGTAAATTATAAAAATAATCGAAGTATATTATAATTAGTTTTAAGGTATATTTAGGAAAAAAATCTACGATGATCTATGAAATCAGATGGATTTAAAATGTTTTTCTATATTGATATATTAGCAAATCAGGGTATCTGATGGACATCGACGTCCAATAGCAAACAGGACTACAGTAGTGTCGCACGTCGTGCACAGATGCGTTGCTACTCCTGAGGACTAAGATGGTTATCTCAATGCTAAGCTTGCTTATGCTTAGCATAAGCAACCGTACCTCTCTAGCTGAAATACAAGAGTTGCTTCACGGCGGATTATGAGGGCAGTAGTAGTACCTCCGTAGTACCTCCCCGGTTGAATTATCATTCAACCGGGGAGGTACTACAGAGGTAGAAGGAGGTAGGAGGTAGAAGGACACTTCTACCACGTGTCAAACTACAAAGTGTTGTACTTCAACTCGAACTATTCAAAAGTCACCTATTATAAAAATTCTTTAAATCGCTTAAAAATTGAAGAACTTAGTAATAATATGAACTTACAACTTACAGACACATATTTAAATTTTATATATATGTATAGACTTCAGTGTTCGATGGCCTAATGACCTTTGTTGCGCAGTCACGTGGCCCGGGTTCGACGCTTGACTTTAGGATCCGACGTATACGAAAACCATTGCGCTTCATTATTATGAAGCAAGTGATGATAAATGTATAATTTATACATAACTGCTTAAATTTTGAGGTGTTAAAGGAGTTGAAATCTGCACCTATAGATTCAGACTCCTCGATTATACTTTTCTATTAGAAAATTAAATCGAATGATTGAAGCACGTACTTTTAAATAAAATAAGAACTATCAAGTTCATGGAGTAATGGATAATCTTATTTTTATGTTAGAAGAATAGCAAACGAGCATGCAAAGCACCTGATATTAAGTAGCCGCAGTCCGTAAACATCCATACGACCACAAACACGACTGGAATCCTATCTGAGGTCGAACGCAGATATGTTGCTACTCTGGAGGACTAAGATGGTCGCCACGCTTCAAAGTGTAGCCATCAACCGCACCTCGCCCACCGAAACGCAAGTAATTTTTCACTTTTCACGGCGGATTATGAGGGTGACGTTGGTACCACCCTGGTCGAACTATAGTTCCACCTTTAAAACATGCCTAGGTAGTGGAAGGATGCTCCTGCGTAGCTGGGCTTACGTCCTCGACTGTCCTCCTCCCACACGAGAGACGTTAGAGGTATCAGAGTAATATGTCTTCGTTTTCGTAAAAAGTGTGCAGGGCACCTAATGTTGAGGTTGTTACAACCTATAAACATGCACGTGATAAAAAAAAAACCATAGACATACACATTTAATTTCAAACGGAACTGAAAACCTTATGTAGACGCCTTAGTACAGAGAATAAGATTGTCGTCTCGCTTGTAAGAATAGTTAGCAACCAAACCTCTGTGCCACAAGGAGTTTTCACAGTAGACTACGAGCGCAGCGGTGATAACTTCCCGTATATGAACTAAATTTACAAAACTGTAAAGAAATGTCACAAATGTCTATGGCTCGCTATTTCCTACTGCTGACCACTTCTCTCCCTAAATATCGCATTACCTTTATTCCTTATCTATGTAACTTTGTCAAGGCTAGATACAATTATAATACATATATCACTTAAAAAAATTACAGGTGGTCTGGGAAAATGACGACCATTAATTTAAGAGGCTTCAATCATTCTAAAAGACTACATGTATTTCCTGTTGACGTTTCAAATTTGACTAAAAATAATATTGTAACAAAAAAAAATGTTTCTATTAGGTGTCGATTGACGTCCTCGAACCTTTGCTGGTGCTGTAATAAATGTTTTCCTTTTAATTTCCGAATGACTATTAAATATATAAGATCGACTTAATAAAAGCAGCTTTAAATAAGTCGATGTCGGTAACGATACATCGCACCGACACCTATGTAAGATTATCTTCAAGTCGTTTTTCTAAGACAAGTTATTGATATTTTACCCGTGATCGATATTTGTCGTAATCAATATTTTATCGATACTCTACCGGATTTTTGAACCCATCGCTGTCAGCGGCAGATAGTAGTAATAAGTCAGTGGTACCTTCAACTTTCACAGAGTAAGAATCTCTGGCAACGCTGATTCTTCAAAGTTATATCCTTTATCATCAAAGTTTATGGTCTTTTTATGTGAGAAAACAGCGTGTGAGCATTCAGATCACCTGATGTTTAGTAGGCGCTGCAGTAAACTGTTTATCCACATGCTACATCTTATGAGACTTAACCCTATCTAAAAACACATATTACTATTCTGGACACAAAGATGGTCGCCTTTTTTGTAACTGTAGCCGGCAAGTGCCCCTCTGAACATAGGGGATAGATTATAAATATAAGAGTTACTGCAAGACGGACTATGGGGGAGGGTGGTGGTCCCAGGTCCAATTAGTTCTACCATATCATGGGCATATATAACTTTTGTAGTGGACGGGGGTTTAAAAATTCAAAAATCTATATAGACAAACCAGATAAGGGGGCATATAAGGGACAATAAATATTTTTATGTTGGAAAAATATCAAACGAGCCTGCAGATCACGTGATCTTAAATGGTCTCTGTAGTCCATGGACTTCGACGTTCAACTTCAAAAAGGATTGATATTATTCAAAAAGGAAGTGTAGATGTGCTGCTACATTTCTGGACTGAGATGGTCACCTCGCTTCTAATTATAGCCGATGACCGCGCTATTTCAAACCGAAACATAAGAACTGCTTTAACGACGGGAATGAGTTAAGCGATGGTATCTCCGCGGTCGAACTGTTTTTATACCACCTGAGACAAATTCTGTGATTATAATTTTTATTTTTGTGTTAAGAGGAGGCGGTCTCCCTAATCCCCCATGTACGAGTACAACGTATGTAACGTGTGTATGTGTGAGTGACGATATATCGTTGTCGTGACGTGAAGTGTAAAAACGCCTCAACATATTCATTTACATAATTACGTATCATGTTTTGTTGTAAAATACTTGGTAATCTAGTCTAAATTCATTATAAAATAAATTATTTAAATTTATTTCAAATCCTATTTTTATTTTATATCTTTTATGCTAAGATGTGTGGCCTCTTGGTCTAGTGGTTAGAGTTACTGATTGTTACAACGGCTGTAGATTTGATTTTAGGACGAATATTCATGTAAAACGCATTAGTCTCTCAATGTAACTGTAAAATGTTTTTTGATATGTATTTATAAATATACAATGTTAACTTCTAAACTGTTTGATCGTCGTAGCACAGACTCTGCTTAACTTGAGTTAAAACCAAATAATCTATTTATTTATTAATTTATTAATATTCCTAAAGAACCTGAACGGCATTTACTAAAGTATCTGACCTCAATATAATGTATATCTTATCGCTATTTAATAATAACCTTATAACTTACTATAAAATTCTAAAACACTAAAAGAAAACAATAAATAAAAACGAGTATGGCGATGTTGTTATAATAGTATTTGAATCGTGGATAGTACCACCATTTTCAAACATGTTTTCTTGATAAACAAACGTAGTTCTCGCATTGCAATAATGCATTTTATTAAATTATAATTTAAGTTAAAGGTTCATTCATTTCATGAACAAAATTGTTGGTAGCACCTTTAAAGATCAACCTTAGGAATTCTTTCATATCCTCCAAATAACAAATTCTTAACATTAGTAAAGATTACTACGTTTTAAATTTTCGTTAATTCTAGCTTTGACGTACTAAAGTACTACAATATTCATAATCGACATTAATAAACAATAATCCTTTAGTAATCAACGCAACCGGACATATCAGAGCCTTTGGTAAGAAGATCGGCCAAAGATCTATGTAAGTTCAAATGTCACAACACGTCCTTGCTGCGAGCGACCCGATGTATAAATAGCGGGCGCATCCAGTGAGGAGCATCAGTCGCTGGATTGTCTTCCAATCACAAACACAAAAACCAACCTTTCAAAAATGAAATCGGTAGGTATTGTGAAATTGCATTCTACGTTCATACCAATATATCGGATTTATCTATTGCCGCATCATTCATCGTTCGATTCTTATTTGAACTTTCAATGACCTTTGTTTTTTGTCATCTATCTTGCTGGGTTTAGCACTTAAGCTGGTGTCAAACAAGGGAGGAAAGCTAAATCAAATAACAGCTAAAGTGTGTTCATATTTGTGATGCTGGTTTTACGTGGATTTTTCTGTTCACCTTTTATAAATGTGCTATGTGACTTTCAGTCAGTAATTGTCATAATCTCGTCATACATTTACGACCGGGGTAATATGACCAGCCTCGTAATCCACCGCAAATACTCAAGCAGTCTTATGTATCGCCTGGAGAGGTGTTGGTGCCGGTCATATTTATGGGACGACCATCTCAGTCCTAAGACGTAGCAATGCGTCTACGTACAGCCTGAGATAAGACTTCGGTTCTATTTGAGGATGGATATGGATCCAGTTGAGCCTGCACGTTCGTTTTCTGTTTTTTACTATACTGCTCTTATAATATACTCTTGTATTTGTCCACAGTTCATCGTTCTCGCTGTCTGCGTGGCTGTCGCCATCGCCGCCCCCGCCGACACTGACGCTAGTGCTCAAATCCTCCGCTACGACAGCGACAACATCGGTGTCGAGGGATTTTCCTACAAGTAAGAATCTTGCTATGAACATTTTGTCTCATGTCAAGCAGTATCAACGAACAAATCACAAACTATTGATAATGACAAACTGTTTCTGGTAGAACTGTAGTTCGACCTCCCTAGGTACAATATAATCAGCTGTAAAACTAGTATTGTGTTTGGGCTGAAAACGCATGGTTGCCTACATTTAGAACGAGGCGTCTAATAGTCCTACTAGCTTTGAGACTAGCTAGCTCTACCTAACTAGACTCGATCAGGAGTAGCATGGCAATAATTCACGAGCTCAATTAAGAATTTATATCTATTTAAGATTTGGTGTGGACGCTTGGGCTATTGCGACTATTTAAGAAAAAGTGGCCTGCATTCTCGTTTGCTACTCTTTTCACATAAATAAAACCTATGGTCTTCTCTATTCAAAGACAATTGTTCTATATAATGATTATGGTTGCGTACTATTCAATTGTTATCTGTACATATATATGTATAATGCGTTACAATATGGTTCTATTTATCGTTTATAAATATTTTGTTAGAATTACCATACTATTACATGTTTTAAGGCATTTATTACATAATTGGTCACAAGTCTTATACATAACTGTCTCTTACTTAATTTTAGTCATTTGATTGGCTAATTTAACAGCTTCGGGAATACATAAATACTTTAATACTGCAAGAGATGATAAGCAAACTAAGTAATTATTATTATATCATTGAGTAATTTTAAATATTATTTCTTCCACAGTGTTCAAACCAGCAATGGTATCCAACAATCCGAGGAAGGCACGCTGACCAACCCTGGTAGCGAAAATGAAGCTATCCAGGTCCGTGGCCAGTTTTCGTACACTGGCCCCGACGGCGTCGTCTACACCGTCTCATACATCGCTGACCAGAACGGCTTCCAACCCCAGGGCGCCCACTTACCCCAAAATCCTTAAATCAACATAACTTAACCCTATATCTAGTCCAAAAATACTCATCCTCTAACCTCTCTACTCCTTTGTTAAGAATTGTCTAAGCGATTCTGTGATACGATCCCGATTTGTACATTGTTAATAATACATTATGTTAATGAACATTGTTGTTTGATTCTACCGTTCTATCCTACAAAATGGGTTTTTAAATTTAAATTTAAAACAGTGTTTTAATTTTCACTTGGGATTTCGATTTATGATACAGATATAGAAAATATAAATATAGAAATATGTCAATGGTTAAATGATAACAATAGTTATCAAAATTATTTAACCCATCATTCCAAAAAAACATTAAACAAGTCACAATCAAAATATACATTCAAGGTGGTAAAATTTACGGGATTTATTTCTGGATTTTATTCTGGTCCCGGGTACAATCTATAGGACTTTTTCTCGATTTTATACTCATTTGCTACCTTCACTAAATAATAAAATATAATGAAATATACCTAAATTATTGCACACAATATTTGTACGTTAAATGTTTAACTGACTAACTAAGAAGAAATTAATTCAAAAAGTATGACAAATCCAATTCCTATAATTGCTTAATTTATTACAAGTTAAATGTTAAAGTGTTTTGTGATTTCCACAAGAAAAGTTGAATGTTAAGGCACACGTTTTACCACTGAAGAGGGACAGAATCTTAGATTCATATTATAAAACTATATTTTTTTACAACGTTACAACACTTAAATTTTAAATTTAAGGTTTAATTTTGAATTTCAAAGTACAATACAATGTAAAATTAGTTTGGCAACTTCGAAGTGCCCTTTTGGATGAGGATCAGGCAAAAAAATTGGCGGGAAAATAATATAAATTTTATTAACTTATCGGATATCAGCAGTAGAGGTAATGAACATAATTTTTATTTATTTATTTATTATATAGGGTAACAGTACTTCATATGAGCAATTAAAGTAGCTTACGAAGACTGATAAACATGGATTTCAACTTTTCTGGATGGTTGCAACCACAGAAGTTATATCTGAAGACAATTGCTATTCATTAGGATTTGATACTTGTACAATCCGGAGACACCGGGATTGAATAAATATATAATTTGTCACGCAGATATAGGTGTCAAATTCTCAAACTTCCTCAAAAATATAGCTTTCAATAAAAAAAACAACCATTTTTCTGTTTCATGATAATTACAGTTCGAAAAAAAGTTTATCGTTAATCGTCTAAGGTAAGTTAAGTAAGCGTGTGTGGCAGGTGAGTATGGTAATAAGGTGTGACCTTCCGAATGGGTGCGCCGTCAGGTCGATCAGCAATCTCATTATAATTTTTATGTGTTTATCCTTGGATTTAAATGTTGTCATTCGAATATTAGAGAAGCGACAACCTAACCTATTTATTTTATCTACGAGCTTTTATAATCATCTCTATAAATAGTTTTTTTTGTGAAAAAGTAAGAAACGGGCATGCAGACCACCTGATGTTAAGTGGTCACTGCAGCCCATGGACAACCGCGTCCAATCTGAAATAGAACAGAAGTTCTATTTAAGGATGGACGCGCATGCGTTCCTACTTTTGAGGACTAAGATGGTCGCCTCAAATAATGTGTATCCGACAACCACACCTCCCCAACCGAAACACAATACATGAAGAACACGTTGCTTTACGGCGAGTTATGAGGATGGCGGTGGTGCCGTCCCGGGCGAGGTCTAACGGCTGTACCACCTTTTAATGCTAGGAATTAAATTGTAATATGCCTTTCAAACTTTTCGTTTGATCGACGCTGCTGGTGATAAAAGGGCTGGTTCATATCGCTCAGAGGATTAGGATAGCTTTCAGCGCGGAAATGTAGCCATTGTTCTTGGCACCATGCCGCATGGGCACGGACTCACTTTAGATTGTTTAGGTTAGGCTTTTATTATAATTAGTTTTAAGCTATTCTATATTATATTTGTAATTATTATTATTATTGTAAATAAAAATGGTACTTATTACAAATATGCACACAATATTGAAAATAAGAGGTGTCACGTATTTGAACCCGGCACTTTGTATATGAAATTATAAATTATCTTATATAACAAACGAGCTTACAGGCAGGTGGTAGAAGTATATTTCAACTGAGAAGGTACCACCGTCACTCCCATCATCCGCTGTTTATGCAACTCTTGTATTTGGTAAGAGAGGTGGTCGTCTCAGTCCTGAGGAATGGGAACGTATCTTCGTACGAGATCGAATGGGACTTTAGTGTTGTTTCAGTATTTATCGTTTAAAATGCAGTTCGTCTAATGTTAAACGACCACAAATTAAAATTTAAAGGTGGGAGAACTATAGTTCGACTGGAAAGGTACCACCGCCACCCTCATAATCCGCCGTAAAGCATTACTTGTCTATCGGTTGGAGAGGTGCGATTGCCGGCTACACTTTGAAGCCAGGCGACCATCTTAGTCCTTAGGAGTAGCAACGTTTTTATATTAGAGCTCAGATAGGATTTCGGTCATGCTTGTGATTTTACACGGATGTCTATGGGTTGCGACTACTTAACATCAGGTGGCTTGCATGCTCGTTTGCTACTCTTCTCACATAAAAACAACCGCTTACAGACATCTGTAACCCAATATAGAATAAAAATCTTGAAGTCGAAATGTTGGTACTCCTTAGGGCCAGGATCTTGCTTATAAGTGTAGCCGTATTAAAAGGTTTAATGGACTCGAACCTTAGACCTTCCGTGTGAGAGACCGGAATGTCAACACTAGAATTAATACTTCTTAAACCCCCCAAATAGGATTAAATGTAAATTTTACTCTCATTTAGTAATCACGATTAACGTTTTTTGATTTTATTGCCGATGCCATGCAGCTGTTTCAAAATATGTGCAATCAAAAATCAAAATCCGTTTATTGTGAGGACCCGGTACATTACAAAATGTATAAATTCCGTAAATAATATTACTATAAAACTATTTATTAAAGTATACTTTTTTAATTAAGTAACATTATCCGTGCACCTACCGAGCGTACATAACTTACAAGTGAGTCGACCATCTCACTCTTTAAGACTAACAACGAATCTGTGCACGACGTCGAAGACTAGTTGAGTTTGGACCTGGACGGCCATAGGCTGTAGAAACCACTTAATATCAGCATACACGCTCGTCTGCCGGTGTCCCAACACAAAAATGTCTGTGAAGTAAATTTAAGTAAAAAATTATCGATGTAATTCATGTCCTTAGCCTTAATCTGTGCACGAGTGTTATGACGGTACTACACTGCTAGATGTAACTCGATTTTACTATTTACCAGGTACACATGATTAACGACTGTTTTTATTGTCGATATTACGAAACTGCCGCTTGGCAATCAAAAATAACAAAAACGTTAAACGTGAGTACCCGGTACATAGTACAAAGTATAAATGGTGCAATGATATCAGTTTAAAATCAAATGTATCTCGAATCAACAGTATCAACTCCTTTTGGTTGTATATGGTAGATAGAATTATATAGGTTCGTTCGGGGGGTTTGAATAGAGAAATAACAATTAAAGGTGGTAGAGCCGTTAGAGCTCGCCCGGTGCGGTACCACCGCAACATGTTTTTCATGTATTGTGTTTCGGTTGGGGAGGTGTGGTTGCCGGATATACGTAATTGGAGGCGGCCATCTTAGTCCTCAAGAGTAGGAACGCATCCACGTCCATCCTTAAATATAACTTCTGTTCTATTTGAGATCGGGCATGGTTGTCCATGAGCTGCAGTGACCACTTAACATCAGGTAGCCTGCATGCCCATTTCTTACTCGTTCGTTATAACAAAAGGTGTAAAAAGAGTGTCATAGCTGGCGATGCATTAACTACACTTCTCTATTATTGCAGGTGTTCATAGATGACGATGATCGCTTTTCAACAGATGGCCCGTATACCTTTTCGTTAGTATAATTAAAAAAAAATATCTTTCTTTCTATACATAGAACGTGGACAAACGACTATTTTTTTAAAGTAGTTCATGTAGAGACTTTATCTAAAATACTGTATTACCATATGCTCTATTATATATATCAAAAGGTAGCCGAGGTAATGTGTTTAAGTTACGGCACAGACAGAGCCTGCAGCGTTCAATGTTTGTGCCGTTATCGGATTACGGCAGCTTCACTGCGGCCGCTCTAATTCTATCAACGGGGATTGAGGGATGTTCTGTTTTTTCTAATTTCCTTTTGGATTTTCTATTGTTCTTGAAAGCTTCATCAATATAACGGGTAATAAATATAGTTTTTATACATCGCAGATGTAAAGAGTTCTAATGGCAATATTCCGGTAATGCACAATGGACGTCCAGACTTCTGTATCTGACTATTCAGATTGTTCAGTTTTCTTTATCTATTTGGAGTTCAGGTATCTAAAGATGAATTGATTTTTTAATTTTTTTTCGTATTGGAAAGTAATTATCACTTGCTGTAACAGTAAAGTCCACATTTGGCCATCGTGGTAGACTATCGTCTCTACCCTTCGAGTTTCGAGAGAAGGTACGAATTCTGGGTACTAATGATTTGATGATTTTATTATTATTTTTATTTATTTTTAAATTAACCCAACGAAAAGGCAAACGAGCTACCTGAGAGGAAACAGTCACCGTCTCTATATTATTATTTTAAATATTTTGAAAACACGTATTAGTCCATACAAAATGATCTTCTTTGTTTGATCGTTCGTTTGATTGTTTGTATGTTCGTATGTTAAAATAAACGTAATTTGTTGCGTATGATTTATATTTCGTTAACGTATTTAATAATAAGATCAAAAAATATAAATAATAAGTCTGATATATGGATTGGTGTTTTATCTTTTATGTGTTCATTCCTGTACCCTGAAAAGAAATAACACCTACCTGTTTAAGGGGAAAGCGGGATACTTTCTTTCATACAGGGTCTCACGTAGATAAAGTTTTTTTCTTAGGTTTAACTGTTACCTGAAAGTAAAGAAAATTATTATAAGAATTTTTAATGTTCAAATACTGGCTAAGGAACGAGCATGTCATTTGATGTTCAATGGTCTCTGCAGCCCCTGAACATCCATGTCAAACATCAAACAAGACTAATCTTGCCCGACACCGTTCACAGATGACATGATGCTGATGACTAAGATGGTCGTATCATTTGTAAGGACTAACCGACAATCGCCGGCAAACGAAACACAGGTAATGCTTTACAACAGATTATGATGAGTAGTAGCAAATGAACGTATAGGCCATCTAAAGTTAAATGGGCGCTGCAACACACAGTCCATATCCAAGTTCACACATTACTGAATTCGTACGTACATGGCTCGTACGTAGATGATACCATACTATATTATGCTATGCCTTTTATAACTTTTAACTATGTTTAAACCTTCATTGTTAAAGTATCAATATATAGTATATACATGAACGATTCGTCTTCATAGAAATTATGCCTAATTGACGGGAACAGAAAGCAAATTGAACACAATACGAACGTTTGCCTCAAATATAGTAACAATTTATCATCGAGCCATTTGGCATTGTTTATCAAGAAAAATGTACTTGACCTACATCTAGTGTCAAAAGAAGCAAATGAACAATTTCCCCACTCGTAATTAATTGTTAATTCCATTTTCGTCTACAATTACAAAAACATCGACTTAGTGCCGGAATATTAATTTGGGAAAACCCAGTTTTGCTACCCAGTTTGTTTGTGTGAAAATTGTGTATTTATGTTCCAATTATACCTACGTTATTTAAAACTTGTAGTCTACTACGTTACGTCTACTATTTTTATGTGAGTTAAGCCTCAATGTGTATTTGTAGGAAAATTAATTATGTATGTGGATTTTACGATATAACGGGTACTCATAATTAACGATTCTTAAATCCAAATATTTTGAACCTAGATCCAAATTTTAAACAAATATTTCTGTATATAATTTAATTCCAAAATTCAAGTAACATCCGAACTTTTCTGTATCCAATCTAAGTATTAAATTCGAATATTACAAAAATTTCTATCCCAATTTAAGTGCTAGATCCAAATTTTAAACAAATATTTCTGTATATACTCGTAATTTAATTCCAAAATTCAAGCAACATCCGAACATTTCTGTATCCAATCTAAGTATTAAATTCGAACATTACAAAATATTTCTATTCCCAATTTAAGTGCTAGATCCAAATTTTAAACAAATATTTCGTATATATAATTTAATTTAAAAATTCCAGCATTATCCTATATTATTTTTGTATCCAAGTACTAAATATTTTCATACTCAATATATGCTATAAATCCAAATAGCATATTGCAGTAAATAAATTCAATACAGTAGCAGGCTGTCAGTAAGTCGCAAGGGTTGCCCGCAATCCGCTTATCTACAGTCATGGAAAGGGGATCTAACACTGTTCTGATTGAATTCAGACTACGTACGTTTTAATCTCAGTCGCATACGAGTAGTGCCTTAGTGGGTAGTAAGTGAGTAGTGGAATAAGTGGGTAGTTAAAGATGCGTTGATATTTTTCTGACTAAGTTTTAAAGTTTAACGGTTTTTACTTGATTTAAAAAAGATTCTCATTTTGAATGTATTTTTTGTTTGTTGCCGCGTAACTCTATAATTTTAACGGATTTGATACTTTTTTTTTTATTTGAGAGGAATTTTTCTATTTGCTTTCCGATTGATTCTTTAGAATTTGAAAAGAGTGAACCAAATATGAAAATGGAAAAATATCAATTTCTACAATTTTAATACAACATTATACAGTAGTTCAAATGGTTTATCTACCCTCCAATTTTTGTCTAACTTGTGGTCTTCAAGATACATTTCTGTGATATAAGAAAAGTCGGACGAATTGATAGATAAACAGACTGACTAACTATAGAATAGACAATAGATATACGGACAGCCGGACAAACAGATATATGCACGGACGGATTGAAACACAAGCAGACAGACGAACTGACAGAAAAATGTTGTGACGCACCGAGAGACGAACGGACGAATTAATGTACGGATAAACAAACGAAAAAATGAACGAAGGACCCAATTTACAGACTTACAGACGTAATGACAGAAGGACAAACAAATAAACGTATGGATGGACAGACGAACAGACGAATGAACAGACATGCGGATGGATGGACAAACAGACGAAAGGACAGACGAACGAACGAATGGATCGCTAAACAAATAAAAAGTCGAAAGTAAAACAAAAAGACAAATTATAGGCGTAATTATAGCCATTTGTGTACAAAACCGCAATCTAAAACAACAGATAATACTCAAACTAAGTACAAGGGCCAGTGAGTTCACTAGCCGCTGTACTTAGCACCAGTATGAGCCCCTATTTTCACTATGCACAGCAATCCGCTTATAACCAGTCGACAAATACCATTTGATTTTATGTGAAGCCCCACAGAGAACGATTCGTCATGAAGAATTAAGATTAAGTACGAATAAAAATAACTTTTATGTCGCCATGATACTCTTATTGAGCAGAATATATATAGCACACTATTTTTAAATAATATCATCGCGGAATTTATACATTTTATTATATATTTTTTCCGAGTATTTTATCCGGAATCCAAAAAGATTGTAAAAAATTAAACAAAAATGTAATAATCTAACAAAAATCTGATCTCGACAACAGTGCCAACCTAATTGTTTCGCCTATAAATTAGTACTATCTAGGAGGACACACCAAGGACTACTAAGGACACACGGACACCTGTATTTTTACTATATACGATAATACATCGGGCACACAAAATTAAGGGCAAACCAAAAGTGCTGTGCTTACCTCGGCGCTACAAGATTGAGGACGGCCGTTACGTCTGTATATAGATGATACACAGATGCTAAAATATACAATATTTTAGTACATTGTCGGCGTATGTTTCCTAGCCAAATGAGCTTCAATTTAGTGCCTTTCGCAACACTGACTCGATCTAATACATATATCGCTACTTCAAAACAAAAGGGCCACAACGCGAATAGACCTAACTTTACAGTATATTTTTATATACTTACAGTATAATTGCTCTGTAATTTTAAAACTGATAAATAGGTGTTATACACTTTTAGAAAGATGTTTTATTCTGCTTTTAATGGATGATTCGGATATGTGACCGACAAAACTTGAATTTTTACAATAAAAAGGATTTTGAATATTTTTGATTTGTGGCCCTTTTTGTTTTAAAGTAGCGATATGTATGATCGCTGTAGTCAGTGTTAAAATATAAAATGTAAACCGAAGCAAAAAACCACATCACAGATACCGAACGACGTTAAAACATAAAAAAATCCCTTTGCACCAATATAGGGGAGCTAATTCATTTTGCTCCATCGGTTGCTTCAAAAGGGTTGGATCTAACGGGACAAATTTAATATTCCCCACATCGGCGCAGATTGCATCGCCGTCGCTAATATCGTTATCGTACTCGTGTATGGACGATTTCTCCCTTTTTTATCATGTCCAGTTTATGAATATGTGAATAGTTACGTCAAACGAGCGGTTTTCGAGTTACAACCATGGTTATTTTGCATACAGAAAACAAATAAGCAAGCAAAGCAGTAAATACGTTTGAACGATTCATTTATTCGTTCGTTCATTAATTCATTAGTTCTTTCGTTCAGTCATTTAGTAATATATTAATCTTTCATTGTTTCAGTCAGAAAGGTTACGATTTATTTATCAATTCTTTCTTTCATAAATTCTTTCATTAAATTATCAATAATTGATTCATCTTTCTTTCTTTCAGTCAGACTTCGATTCATTAATTTAGTTACATACAATATATATACATATTACTAGTTCTTTCATTCGTTCGTTCGTTCGTTCATTCGGTTATGGTTGCTTCGTACATTTTTTTTATTTTTCTTCGTTCATTCGTACGTTCATTCATTCGTTCGTTCATTTATTTATATGTACATACAACATAGGTCACGTATTAGGTGTACGAATATGCTATTAAGTCGAACATTCGCGTATATACCAGACTTAAGTTGGAACGTCGCAAATTTGAATCTCTTACTTTCGTATCAAACCAGAAAATAACAGCATTATATCTAAAAGAAAAATACATATTTAGCGCCAGTACTAAGAATTACGCGACATTCATAAGTACCTCAACGATAATTTATCGGCATAAGTTAGTAAATAGCCTAAAACATTTATTTTTGTACGATTACGTACCTGTTTTGAACCCTAATTCTTATTTACCTAGTTCCTGTCAAACTAAGTGAATTATTATGTTTAATCTAAATGGTATTTTCGTGAAAAAATATTTCTAAATCTAGGATTTCGCCTCAGTAACTTGACAAAATACAATTTTTACACAGAAATTGAGTGTTAATTTATTAAGTTTCAATTTATAGCATTTTGTACGGAATAGGTGGGTTTTTTAAAGGTGGGAGAATTACATCGACTGGGGAAGTACCACCGCCGCCCTCATAATCTGCCATACAGTACATAATTAAATTTCTACCTATATTTTTTTGTGTGACAAGAATAACAAACATGCAAACCGCCTGATGTTAAGTAGTCGCAGTCCATAGACATCCACGTGCAACCACAAACACGTCTGAAATCCTATCCGATCGAACATAGATACGTTGTTACTTCTGAAGACTAAGATGGTCGCCTCGCTTCAACGTTTAGCCGGCAACCGCACCTCTCAGACCGACACACAAGGAATTCTTTACGACGGTTTATGAGGCCGAGGTTTATTTTTTATAGGTGGTAGAGCCGTTAGAGCTCGCCTGGGGCGGCACCACCGTCACCCTCATAACCCGCCGTAAAGCAACATGTTCTTTATGTATTGTGTTTCGGCTGCAGAGGTGTGGTTGCCGGATACACATTATTGGAGGCGACCATCTTAGTCCGCAAGAGTAGGAACGCATCCGCGTCCATC
>DWON01003243.1:0-18443 GCA_018251015.1 Phocides pigmalion okeechobee
GAACTTCTGTTCTATTTGAGATTGGACGTAGTTGTCCATGGGCTGCAGTGACCACTTAACATCAGGTGGCCTACATGCCCCTTTCTTACTCTTTCGCAAAAAAAACCTAGAACCCTAAAATTTTGAAAATAGTTTTTTTACATAGCGTGAATACTTATAATGGATTTTTCACTATAAAGGTAGTAAAACAAAGATGCAATGTGAAGGCTTTTAGATTAGTTTAAACTATTTTGAAGTCGCTTAAAACTACTGCATTTCCCGACCATAAGAATGCTAACTTCTGTGAGCGAGCACGGTACGCAAACAAAAATGTATTACCTACAGGAAATTCCCATAGCTTTTAGCTGTTCACTCTTGTCGTGAAGACTCGAAAGTCAAGCGAAACTAAATCTTATGTCTTTAAACATAAAGATCACGCGAAGCGCCTTTGTGACAAATGACTTCAGATATTCTACTTATTTACACGACTCGTGTCTGTTTGTGTGGTAAGTAAATTAAACTGCGAAGTTATTTGAAAACTATTCAGTTGTGTCGTCGTTATAATCTATTTTAACCAATTACTGTGATGTGGTGCGGAGTGCTGTGAACTGTTGGCTGTGTGAGGTGCGTCATCTCTTACAAGCGAGGTGGCCATCTTTGTCCTCAAGGGCACAAATGATTGAATCAGAATACATCCTACATCTAATCTAGAACCAGTCTTTACTCTACTCTAATAACTGTTCTCTCTCTCTACTTTACTCTCTACTCTACTAACGACTCTCGCTAGATCTTTCGGAGGAAACGTAGGGATTGTTCGGGCCTTGAGAGTGCTCTACTTACCCTGGCTTCTTAAGGGAGTTGAACACCCCCTGGATGGATCGCACGGCTACATTAATCATTTTACGAAACACCGCTATATTAATTAAAATATAACGATGTAACCGGATAGTGTCGGTCGTTTCTACCCATACGTCGATTCTACGGTTTATATATTTCACTCTGGCTCTACAACCGTCCGAAGGTAGCTGTCCCCTCTCCATTCGGTGTTCGTGGGACGCTGAACCCATCAACTCTCGCAAATATCTTAGAAGTAGCCACATATCTACGAACTTAATAGGATCAGGCGTAACGTTGTAAAAATCCATGTTATTAAATTTATTATTATAAGTTGCAAAGTGCAACGCAGATTTAAAGGTGGGAGAACTATAATTCGACCGGAGAGGTACCACCGCTGCCCTCATAATCCGACGTAAAGCGGTACTTGTGTTTCGGTTGGAGAGGTGCGGTTGCCGGCTACACTTTAAAGTGAGGTGATTATCTTAGTCCTTAGGAGTAGCAACGTATCTATGTTCGATCTCAGATAAGATATAGGTTGTGTTTGTGGTTGTATGTGGATGTCTATGGGCTGCGACTACTTAACATCAAGTGGTTTGCATGCTCAATTGTTACTCTTCCCACGTAAAAAATAGTAATTCAGTCGTCGTTCGAAATAGATGTTTATAATTGGTAGTTTTTGCAACTAGATAATGACTGGATGCATTTATAAAAGAAAAGTAATGTAAATATAGACTCGATTACGCGACCGAAGCTGAACCGGGTGCCTAGTTCTGTATAAAAAAAGAAACAAACAATATCTAAGAAAATATTTCAGAAAAAAGCTGGAACAAGTTCCCCGCTCACTTGTTTATTGATATTGTGAAGAAAACTAATCAAAGTTGTTTCATATCGTAGCGTTTGATATATGAAACGGGTACAGGAAAAGTATTTCTTAATACCAGTTTGTGTGTAACGAGCTTGTGTCCGCGGCGTCGCTTACGATGTCAACATTACATTACATTCCAATAAAACATGCTTCGTTTTAACAAGTGTGCATTAAATGAAAAACCTTTTAGAAGGAAGAAGGAAGGAGAAAGAAAGAAAGAAAGAAAGAAAGAAAGAAAGAAAGAAAGAAAGATCATTTGAAGCAAATCTGTAAAAGGAACCAAAAAATCAGACAAATTTTCTGTTTCTAATCGATCAATTTCGAAATTTGAAAAACTGTAATTTACATAAATAAATATGTTTGGACTAACTGTTTGTGAGTTGAATATCTCACATTTTTTACTTTTAATTAATGAGAATTTGATCTCGTACCAGCTGGCACATGAGAAACATGTAAAAATGATAATATTGTAATAATTGCAGTTAACATTTTTGTGTCTGTGGTACATACACCGCAGAGGAATTTCTGGTGATCGTAGAAATATTCAGCCACTAATCGGTATTCGGCCTTATCGGCAACTTTCGTTACATTCGGTGTTTGGCCGAAATGAGTAAACAATGAGCCGAATACGAAATATCAGCTGAAATTTTTAAATTATTCGGTCGAATGTCGAATAAGAATATAAAAAATAATTACAGATATGAATATAATACCATATGTGAAGTTAAATATATGTAATTTAACAAAAAAAAAATAGAAATAATTGCATTGAATACTTTAAATCTATCAGTGCTAATTTTCAAGAAATCAGAACATGCCATTTTGATTAGATTTTTGTGAACAAATAGTATTACAGGAAAATTAACGCAATTTGACGTAATAATGAGATAATGATTATCGTAACACGATTAAGGCTATATAAATATTAATCGACGGCATTAGATGTTTGTCCATACAAATACTGCATAAAGAACTCCGTATCCTCGCGTCGATGTAACGTGAAGATTCAACCGAATATTCGGCAATTCGACCGAGAACAATGCCGAATATTCGGTATTCTGTATTCAGCGAAATATCTATTCGCGGCGTTTCTACTTAAAACATTGTGGTTGCTTTCCAGCACAAGAACTGTAGAGCCATGTATGTTTCGTAGCTAATCGGATTGCTTATACTAAGAGAGGAAGCGTAGACCCTCTACGCGAGTTGTAAGTGCTACGGAGATCTGCTACAAGAGCGTTTTGTAGGTTTGTGACGTCAACGAGGCATTATATCATATATATTTGGTAACTACGGTGCCTTTCTCAATGTTTTTACGTTTATATGTAACACATAAATCTATTTTATTTTTAAATACTTGATATCATTATAAAGTATTTTTATCAATTAAATACTACGTTTTATTATGAAAGGGATACTTACAATTAATAACTTAAATTGTCGATGTTCCGAACCGATGGCACGGCTCGTGGTCACGGCTATGCTGCGATAGTTGATGGCGGGTGGTGGTTTGCCCCACCACCAAATTTTAATCTTCACCATGAGCCATACGACATGTTCGAAATATCGGCAATTAAAAATCGATAATTATGACTACCCGTTACAAATAAATGTATTAATTTCGAGACGATATTAGTTTTAAATTCAATTCAAAACTAATATCTATTAAACATTAATAACATGATACGTTAGACTAAATAATATATGAGGGTTTTTTCTTTTATAAATGCATCGCCAGCATTGAAGGAGACCTTTCTTTACACCTTTCTAGAAGAGCCCCATGTCGTCGCGTCCAGTGCTTATTCGAAATACGATCGCGCCCTCTACATTCTTAAGTCGAAGCAAAAGAGATCCATTGAACGCTTACTACAGAATATATGTCGAACGACTGATCACGCCATCCGCGTGACGTCACGTCACTAGACACTATTGCCCTCTAACAATATTTAGCACTAGATACCTAACTCTTCACAATATAATATCAAGGCTATAAGATTCAAATGAACGTAAGATTATATAACTGTGCACTGTTTAGTTCCTTGGGGGTATCTATCTTAAACAATTTATATTCTTTACTAGCGTTAGCTAGTAGTTATCCGCGGCTTTGCTGGCATAGAAGTCGATTCAATACCTAACAATAATCGCAGATCTCTTATCTTATCCTATATGTGTATATAAAGAAAATCTATAAAAGGAGTGGAAAATTCTTATAAAGTTTCATTTTCTTTTTACTCGTTTTCATACTAAATTTAAGGCCCCATTTCATCGCCTTAGGGGTAGCATTTCCAAAGAAATCTTTTTCATTTTAAAATCCATGTATCATTAATAAATTGCAGATTACAAGCATTAGAAATAACAGTTTACAGTATAGCGGTAACATATTAATGCCAAGATGGCCACCGGAAACGTATTGTTAATGGTCTTCACCGAGTTTCCTGTTCCGGGGTAATCTCGATAGAACGTTATTGCTTATTAATTCTTTTTAAACTGATCATGCCTAAAGAACTCACTTTTATTGATGTAAATATATTTTTTCTTCTTTTTTTGCATTTAAAAGCTGAGGGGAGGTACCACCGCCGTCCTCGTAATTCGCTGTGAAGCATTACTTGTGTTTCAATTGCAGAGGTGCGTTGCGGGCTACACTTTGAAGCGAGGCGTCCATCTTAGTCCTCAGAAGTAACAACGTATCTACGTTCGAGCTCAGATAGGATTTTTGTCATGCTTGTGATTGTACGTGGATGTTTATGGGCTGCGACTACTTAAAATCAGGTGGATTGCATGCCCATTTGCTACTCTTCTCACATGAAAAAAAAATTCTGATTAAGAAGGTGGCTTTTAAATTTTTATTATCCGAGAAAGTCTTTGCGTAAAAATTCCGTTTAAACCACTTCAACCAATGTCGGCGTCAACTTACTTGACGGGATAAAATCCTTTGAAATTCGCCTCTTATTTGAAACTCAACGCGTGACGCCTTTTCACGTCGTGTAACGGCGCGTCAAAGGAATACACGCGTTACGTTAATAAATAATGATATTACACGTGAAGTATATTGGAAAAGAAGTATTTTGTCAAATTTTTCCTACGTTACGTGGTTTTGTCTTACCTCAAAAAGTGGTTTATTTTCAAGTTAAAGTCACGTGGTAAGTTTCAAGGTGGTAGAAGAGTGGTTGTCCATGGGCTGCAGTGACCACTTAACATCAGGTGGCCTGCATGCCCGTTTCTTACTCTTTCAATATAAAAAAAAACGTCTTTTTACGTCAGTGAACGTAACTGTCCTTAAAACATTACTGGTATAATAAATACTCATTATAACAAGTCATTTTTATAATAAATAAAGTATATTAAGGCATTAGATCCCTCCGTGGTACAATTCTGGGGGTTCTTTTCATTATATAACGGGTACTAACGATTAACGCTTTTTGATTGCCATTTTGAACCAGTTGTATGGCTCGTGGTCACGGCGAAACTTTAGCCGTAATAAAATGTATTAATTCCACGATTATATTAATTCAAACTGTAGATACCACTGCTTTACATACTTCTAAACTAATATTTTTGTTCTATGGTAGAACAAGTGGTCTCATGATAGAGCTATAGTTCGATTGGAAAGATACCACCGCCGATCTTATCGTGAAGCAACAACTTGTGTTTCGATTGGAAAATTCAGGTTGTCATAAACTAAGCGAGGTGACAATCTTAATCCTCCGTACTAACACATCTACATACGAATTTTGAAGGGTTATCAAATCTATTTGTGGATTTGTTCTTAAGTATTGTATACATTTTTTTCGTGATTATATTTATTTTGTGAAAAACAAATTTAATGAGCAGAATTGGTTGCTAGTTTAATGAAAATGTGGGTTTTATATGTAACTCGCACACACACTCGCAAGCACACACACAAACACACGTACACACTCACAAAAACTTGGCGAACTGAAATTGTATATATTTACATAGTAAGATTCTCATTTTAAGTTACAATGTATGTCTGATGAGAAATAAAGAAACTTTAAACAGATCTGACTTGAATAATGGCAAATACTCGTATCTAAAAAGTATCTAAATTATACGAGTTATTCTATAAATATCTAAGCCTATCCCGAAAACATAAGACACACATGTAATAAGTGTCATATTGCTTCTCATCATGTGTAATCTTTTGAAATTCAGCGCTTATTGAAACTCAGCGCGTGACGATTTTTTACGTCGAATAATTGTGCGTCAGAGCTCAAAGGGCACACATGCGTTATTTTAATGAATACTGAATTTTTATATGTAAAATTTACTGGATACATTTTCATAACAATTTTCTATCGGGAGATTTCATTTTGCTCGTGGAAAACACTTTAATTAAACAATCTTGTTTTATAATTTGCTCAGGACCCTTGTTCTATTTTCGGTTAAGCATTTGTCAACTATAGAAAATATTTTAATTATTTTGTTTTTATAAAATAGAAGTAGCAAATTAATTTGCCAACGGTTGGTATGTGGTCACTGCCGTCCATGGACATAAACCAACTTCATAAAGAACAAGTGCCACTTGAAATCGATCACAGATGTGTTACTACTTCTGTGGACTAAGGTGGCCTCATTTCTAAGTGAGCCGGCAACCACACCTTTCTACTGACACGCAAGTAAGTTTCACGCTAAAATTGGGTGTGGCGATGGCATCTCCCCAGTACAAACGTTTAATTTTTATTTTTATGAGTATGCAAACCACTTGATGTTAAGTAGTCGCGGTCCGTAGACATCCACGTACAACCACAAACACGACCGCAATCCGATCTGAGCTCGAAAGTGTAAACGTTGCTACTCCTGAGGATTAAGATGGTGGCCTCGCTTCTAAGTGTAGCCGGCAACCGCACCTCTCTAATCGAAACCCAAGTAATGCTTTACGGCGGATTATGTTTTACTTCATCAAATAGGCGATCGACAGACCTGGAGATCGACGTAAAACTGAAGCCGGCGAATAAAAAAAAAACAGGAAAGTCATGGAACAGTTAATTTTTTAGCATTAGCGAGCCATGAGAGAAGAATTTTGGAAATGCCGTGAGTTTTTTAAAACAAGGTTTAAAAATTCATGTGTATTATTTGTTATATTTAATTCTGCGCGAGGAAAACTACGAGTAAAAGCTAGTCTCTAAATATTATAAAACAAAGTCCTCCTTTGCATCTGTCTGTCAGTCTGTTCACGATAAACTCAAAAAGTACTGGATGGATATCTCACAGCTTTTAACAGGTAGAATGATTCCTGAGGAAGGTTTTGGTGCATAATAACTTAAGTTTTTTTTAATTGGACGAGAAAATAAATAGTTAAATTCAAAATAGTAATTCAGTCGTCGTTCGAAATAAACGTTTGTAATTATTAGATTTTGCAACTAGGTAATGACTGGATGCATGTATGAAAGAAAAATAATGTAAGTATATATAAACTCTATTACACGAGCGAAGCTGGGCCGGGTCAATAGTGTTGTGTAAATTTACGCAAGATTTCTGTCTCGTGTACATGAGTCGGCGTCATATTGCTTTTCGTTGCGTAATCTTTTGAATTTGGGTGTTTATTGAAACTCAACGCGTGACGGCTTTTCACGACGAGTAATTGTGCGTCAAAGCGTACATATCCGTTACTTTAATAAAAAATTAATTTTTGGGCATATTTCATGTTGGAAAATACTTTAGAATTATTTCTGAACCACACCATGTAGAAATAATAATAAGTCCGTCAATAAAATATTCTATTGATTTCAACTTTGGTGGTTTTATTCTTATATATTTCGTCGCAGAATTTATACGTTACTATGTAACGGGTACTCACGATTCATCGTCATTTTTTATGTGAGAAGCAAACGAGCATGCACACCACCTGATGTTAAATTGTCGCAGCCTATAGACATCCACGTACGATTACAAACACGACCGAAATCCTATATGAACTCGAACGTAGATGCGTTGCTTCTCCTGAAGACTAAGATGTTCGCCTCGCTTCAAACTGTAACCGGCAACTGTTCCTCTCCAACCGAAACAAATAATGCTTTACAGCGGATTATGAGGGCGGCAGTGGCACCTCCCAGGTCGAACTATAGTTCTCCCAGTTTTAAATGTCAACCTATTGACTTCCACTGCTAGACATAGCTAGTGCGGCTTGCGCACGACGCTAACGTACTTACGATTAACACTAATTGCCGATATTCGAACCAGATTCATGGCTCATGGCTCATGGCTCATGGCTAAACTTGTTTAGCTGAGGGTAGACGTAGATATCCAAGGCGGATAATATAATATCAGATAAAGCTCGTTCGTTTGCTACTTCTCCGACATAAAGTAACCCTGACCTGAGCCGCAGCATGATAACAAATCAGTAGGACACTCAACTCCTCACTTACTCGTACTTATAGCAGAATTTTTTTCACAAGTTTTTTTTTATTTTGGGTTTTTATCTCTCCATGAAATGAATTCATCTTGTGAACGTTGAGATGAGTTGAGTAAATGTTACACCTTACGAGTCGGTGGTAGTTTATTGACGTTCAAAAAGAGTTCTGTAAAGAATGTACTTTAAACAAAAATATTTTGATTTTTGATTTTGTTATGTATGAGTATGTAATGAGTTTAGTTAATTTTTTGAGTTAAGTTTTTTATAGTTTAAGACACTAAAGATTTTATTTGCTGAACTTGTAAATTATTAGTTTTTTTGTTAGCTAGTGGGTCTGTACTTTAGCTCGTTGAGTCAGTTCAGTCGTAAAATCGCAACAGATGTTACTCCTGGTCAATATTAGACCTAAAGGCGACCAATCGCAAAACTGTGAGCTGGTGACGTAATAAAGGTATGACGCAAGACGTAATAAAGTCACTAACATATTACTATGGAACGGGTACTCACGGTCAATGATTTTGACTGCCGAGAGTTTTCCTATGACACCTAACTAAGCAACTGGTTCGAAATATCGGTAATTAAAAAAAATCGTGAGTACCCGTTACATATTAAAATGTGTATATTCAACTATGATATTCGTTTAACACTTTGACTGCGGCGCTCATAGATGGGGTCAGCGTTGCGGGAGGCGGCACTAAGCTGGAGTTTATATCTCTAGACTGAAGATTCGCCGACAATTCACCGAAATATTGTATTTTTAGCATCTGTGTATCATCTACGACTACATAGACGTAATGTCCGCCCCCAGTCTTAAAGCGCCGACGTAAACACAGCACTGTTGTTTGGGCCGCAATCCATACAAATTTGCCCGCACAACACAAGTGTGTACGAGACACAAGCCCGATGAACCGCGCATTGCACAGCAATGTTTTAAGCCGCAGGGAAAGTGTTAACATCATATATTTTTAGATTACATATTACTATGTAACGGGTACTCACGATTAACGATTTCTAACTGCCGAGTGTTTTATCGTGACCACGAGCAAAACAACTGGTTCAAAATATCGGTAATTAAAACCCGTTAATCGTTAGTATCCGTTATATAGTAAAGCGTATAGATATAGCAATATTATTTGTTTAAAATATATATTTAGTCTAAATTTTACTAACAAAAGCGTACTCACGATTAACGATATCTAACTGCCGAATGTTTTATCGTGACCGCGAGCAAAACAACTGGTTCAAAATAACGGTAATTAAAAATCGTTAATCGTGAGTACCCGTTATATAGTAAAGCGTATAGATATAGCAATATTATTTGCTTCAAATATCTATTTAGTCTAAATTTTACTAAGAAACGCGTACTCACGATTAATGATACGGTCATTGTAGCTTAGCCGTGACGACGAGCCATGTAACCGGTTCAAAATATCGGCAATTAAAATCGTTAATCGTGAGTTGCCGTTACATGGAAAAATGTAAAAATTCCGCGATTTTATTAGTTTAAAATCAACGGGTTAAAGAGTCCTACATTCAAGTTTATGTAGCTCCACAGATATCCAACACTACGTTCTCATATGTACGGAGGTACATTGTGATACACAACTCAGACCTTAAAGATAAGAGAAAACACACAAGTCGCTTCACGGAAACGAAGATAGAGTGCGCCTTAATAAATATCAAGTGAGCACTCTACTTTATTCTCAACTCTGTATACATTTTAAAGTAAACGTATAAAGTACGAATGTACTATTAGAAGTAACCAAGTAGTGTAATGTATGTAGGTCACGCGTATTATTGAATAGTAAAATGTTGGGTGAAATGAAGCAACGTTGGGAGCGGGCAATAATAGGATGGGTGACCACTAGTGGATAAATTTTATGTTTAAACAAATTTCATGATTCAAACCGCACATGTACTTGATCCCGGATAATATTTTTTTTAAAGTGGGAGAACTATTGTTCGAACGGGGAGGTACGAGACCGCCGCCTTCATAATCCGTCGTAAAGCATTACTTGTGTTTCGTTTGGAGAGGTGCGGTTGCCGGCTACACTTTGCGAGCCACCTTAGTCCTCAGGAGTAGCGACGTATTTACGGTCGAGCTCAGATAGGATTTCAATCGTGTTTGTGGTTCTACGTGGATGTCAATGGGCTGCGATTACATGACATCAGATGATTTGCATGCTCTTTTGCTACTCTTCTTACATAACAAAAAATAAAATGTTTCATGTCTGCCTGGTTGGAAATCGAACTCAGAACCTCTGCGTGTCAGACCCCTATGCTTACCGTGGCGTCACGCGAGTCTACTCTTCGCTAATTAAATGGAATAGAATGTTTATGAAAATAACAATCACAGGCAATTAACACGCAGAATAAGTTTTGAATGAAAAAGGCAGTTACAATGTTAATATTATACTGTTTTTCGACATTATAATTAGATTGTATTTGGATGTAACAATATAACATTTGACATAAAATATATAAATATGTCGGAGAGCATAAAATGGAACGTCAATTCCGAATAGACTTAAGTGTATTCGTAATCTGTGGTTGCTAACAATGTTCTGTTTATCTGTGTTAATTTGGTTTTGCCGCGAAATTGGAAAAAGACAGATGACAATCGGGAAACCCGCTGTAAAACAGTAAGGTCATTGAATAATTATTGAAAACGTAGGAAGTGTCACGTTGTGTTACCAATTTCATTCCGACTTCACCGCGTTCCAATAAAAATAAGTAGTAATCGTGATGAATTTAAAGCTGGTAGAGCCGTTAGAGCTCGCCGGGGGCGGTCCCCCCGCCGCCCTCATAACCCGCCGTAAAGCAACATGTTCTTCATGTATTGTGTTTCGGTTGGGGAGGTGTGGTTACGGATACACATTATTGGAGGCGACCATCTTCGTCCTCAGGAGTAGCAACGTATCTGCGGTGGATCTCAGATAGGATTTCAGACGTGTTTGTGGTTGCACGTGGATGTCCAGAGGCTATGACTACTTAACATCAGGTGGTTTGCATGCTCGTTCGCTGCTCTTTTGTCACAAAAAGAATAATTACAAGATTGTCTAATTTGGAAATCATTCAGATGTAAACTTCATTCAGCTTCAGACTTTATGAAGTTGACAAAGTCATTAAATAACCCGGTTGTATTCTAAGAAGCGTATTCATAAATGTAACTCGAAATGTTTCGACAAACTTCATAAAGTTAGATGGTTCTTGTGAAGTATCAAACTAACAAACTCCAGCAACAGCTTTTCATAGTTTTGCTCTAAAACTATATGTGACTGACTATTTTACACTCTGCTGCTTGCGAGTTCTTTCACATGAGTTTTTTTTTGGCTTTTTCTAGATCTCTTAACAAGAAGTTCACATGTATTTTTCTCTTTCATTCATAAGCGTGTTAGTTTTGTTTTAATGCGTAAGCGCTGCTCCCTGGTGCAGTGTCCGGGAGAGCTCCAAAAGCATCCTGACCACGATCAAGGGTAGATTTGGCTGTCAATGTATGAACAAATGCAGTCATATACATATTGTTTCATAGTGTAAAACTGAAAAATTGAAAAAAATAAGTCTTCGTAACTTAAATAAAGAATTATTATTATTATTATAAGAAAGTAGAAAGTGGAAGAACTTCAACTTTGTTCGAGTTTGGATACAAATGTCTATCTGCTGCAGTGGCCACTTAAAACCTCCGCTAAAAGTAAAAAAAAACATACTTTTACAGCAACGTGTACATATGTATATTCCTAAAGGTGGGAGAACTATAGGTCATCCGGGAAGGTAAGTTGTGTTAGGCTACACATACAAGTGAAGTGACCACCTAGGTGGTTTAAAGGTGGTAGAGCCGTTAGAACTCACCCGGGGCGGCACCACCGCCACCCTCATAACCCGCCGTAAAGCAACATTTTGTTCATGTATTGTGATTCGGTTGGGGAGGTGTGATTGCCGGATATACATTATTGGAGGCGACCATCTTAGTCATCAAGAGTAGGAATGCATCCGCGTCCATCCTTAAATAAAACTTCTATTCTATTTGAGATTGGACGTGGTTGTCCATAGGCTGCACTGATTACTTAACACCAGGTCGCCTGTATGACCGTTTCTTACTCTTTCATATTAAAAAAAAAATGGTAATTCATCTGTACACAACGTCATGCAAGTCTTTAGTCCTGTTTGATTGGAAGTGCGTGTCTATATGCAGAATCCATTTAAGTCAGATGGCCCGCATGCTCGTTTTGCTACTTCAACATAAAACCTTAAATATTCCTGTCCAACTTCGCCTTAACAAACCACATTGTAACTTTCCTAAATTCTTTGTACGTAGCTAAGCCTACATATTCAATTTTACATAAAGTAAAAGCGTAACCTAACTTCGAACAAAGACTAAGGCTACATTCATAGTTCCGACAACGTTACGACAACCGTGAGATTGTCGTAGATCGACTATTGTCGACATGACACAATATGAGTCGGACGCCCATTCTCGTCTTTATAATGCATTTGATAGAAAGTGGTTATTGCATTACTAATTATATATGTTTTTATTTTAAGGAAAAGTAGTAAATGAAAGTGCGGGCAATCTGATGTCAAATGATCTTTGCAGCTCATGGACACCTATATTTAACCCGACAAGAAAAATCTGTCCGACTAATCAAATTAAAAAAAAAAATCAAAGATCCTTTACAGAACTCTTTTTGAACGTCAATAAACTACCACCGACTCGGAAGGTCATTGGAAAAGAGTTGATGAAAGACACTCCACGACATCGAACATAGACGTTGATACTTCTGAAGCTTGAAATGGTCAAAGCTTGTAAGTTTTACCGATAAGGGCACCTATAATCGAAACACTAGTAGATTTTTTATAGATTACAGAATATTTAATTTAATTATAAGGAGATATGGAAGCCAAAAAACAAATAGACGTAAAGTAGGTAGATTAAGCTACCACTAGCATCTGTGAACAGTTACCCCGCTACCGCAGTTTCGCCGTGACCACGACTGCATGCCATGCCATGCAACTGATTCGAAATATCGGCAATCAAAAATTTAAAATCATTAATCGTTAGTACCCGGTACATAGCGAAATTATAAGGTATTAAATGTGTGTAAAAATATGTCAAGGATACAATGTATAATTATTATCTCATCGGCTCATCGGCTTTGACTGCCTGTTGGCTGACGTTGACCGAGATAATAAAGCCGAGAGAAAGATCTCAGCACTATTTTTAACACTTTCCCTGCAGCGTAACAGTGTTATGTATGTCGTGGCGCAATATGCTTGCGGCTTGTACACGCCTGCGTTGTACGTACAAATCTATCTGGATTACGCGCAAATAAAAGTGCTGTATTAACGTCGGCGCTACAAGGCTGCCGGCGGACATTACGTCTGTGTATTCGTAGATGATAACCAGATGCAGAAAAAAATTCAGTGAATTGTCGGCGAATCTTCAGTCTAGACGAATAAGTTCTAGTTTAGTGCAGTCTCCCGTAACGTTGACCCGGTCTAATTTATCAGCGCAACAGTCAAAGTGTTAAGTATACTTTACGGTGGATTACAATGTACCCGATTTACGGGTTACGGGTATACGATCGAACTGTTTTTGACTAACCTGACTAAATTGCTAAATCGAGCGTGACGCATATGTGTGACAAGCCTAAATCGAAGACAAGAGATTTCTGAAGGTTGGTTGAATCTTCGTCAAGTAACATGTGAGACGAACCGACTTTGTTTTATAAATTAACTTTGCGTCAATTTAAATTTAATATCAGCCAGCGTAACCGTTTCGGTATCGCGTAACGCAATATTTTACACGAAAATAATTTAACTAGACACTTCATGGAGGCTTTAGAGGCTGAGCTGGCGTCAGATATTGTAACCTTTTTGAAGTTGAAAGCCTTTGCGGTTTGATCGCGTCTGCTACTTCTATATTCAAATCCATATTAACATAATTATTAAGTAATAATATCAGTCGTCGAAATTCGAATATAATTAAATTCTTCAGTTTAACTTTTTTATGTGATAAGAGTAGCAAACGAGTATGCAAACCACCTGATGTTAAGTAATTGCAGGCCATGGACATCCACGTACAAATACAAACACGACTGAAATCCTATCTGAGTTTGAACGTAGATACGTTGCTTCTCCTGAGGACTGAGACGATCGCTTCCCTTCAAAGTGTAGCCGACAAACGCGACTCTCCAACCGAAACACATGTAATGCTTTACGGCGGATTGTGAGGGCGGCGGTGGTACCTCCCTGATCGAACTATAGTCCCATCTCTGACCTAATATGTTTGCTGTGCATACATTATAATAATTATCTGATATGGCCTAATTATTATGCTGCTACGCCTCTGAGACGCACTTGAGTCTAATCGACCTACAATAGGGTCAATCAAGAGGCTAGAACATATCTGTCTGATACATACAGTGTATAATACCTATAGCGTAAAAATACAGCTGTATTATTTCTTGGAAGGTATTGTGTACTAGCTGTGCCCGTGACTTCGTCGTTATTACTATTTTATAAAATTCCATAAAAACAATCTCAGTTACTCTTTATTACATCAGTCTACCAGTGAAAGTCCCGTCAAAATCGGCCCAGCCGATCCAGAGATTAACGGGAAAAAAGGGCAGAGAGGCAGACAGACAGACAAAAATTGTAAAAATAATGTTAGTTTGGTATATGTACCCTTTACGTTCGTTTGATCTTAGTTATCAGAAATAATAACGAATGTGCTTACAATCCTTAGCCATAAAATGGCAGTAGCAAACGAACATGCAGTCCATGATAAGTGGTCTCACGTCCATGTACATCTGTAACCAAGTTCATAAAGAACAAGAGTCCTTCTTAAAGTGGATCACGGACGCGTTGCTACTCTTTAGGATCAAGGTGGTTGCTTCATTTGTAAGTGAGCCGGCACTCACGCCTTTCCAGCGAAACGGAAGTAAACTTCGCACTAGAAATGGCGGTGGTACCTTAAAAAGCCGTATATGTTGTAATAATTTCAAAATATCTTAAGTTGGTTTTCTGTTATGTTGTGCGGAATAGATTATAGAATGTGGATCGGAGCGTGAACCTGCACGTTCGTTTGCTATTCTGCCATCATAAAAAGGTGTCTTATGTTTCAATAACGAGCCAGTTTTGCTGAAAAAGCGAAGGGAATACACGTATTTTTAAACCACTTATTTAGCTTGTTCTGTTTCTTGTGGATATTTTTTCGTTTTGGTGAAATCTGGTAGTTGAAATACTACCTTTTTGTAAACTGATTCGTCTGATATTTGGTTCAAGTCTTGAAGTAAAATTACAGTACAATTTAATTTATGATTTACACCTATTACTATGTACTGACACACGAATTTGGATCGTTGATTTTTGATTGCCGATATGTCCGTTTCGCCGTGGCCATGAGCCATGCAACTGGTTTGAAATATCGGCAATCAAAAACCTAAAATCGTTAAACTTGAGTACCCGTTACATAGTAATATGCAATGTAATTTATTCAGTTTGTTTTTTTTATAATGAAAGAGTAAGAAACGGGCATGCGCGCCACCTGGTGTTAAGTGGACACTGCAGCCCATGGACAACCACGTCCAATCTCAAATATAACAGAAGTTCTATTTAAGGATGGACGCCGATGCGTTCTTTCTTTTGAGGACTAAGATGGTCGGCTCCAATAACGTGTATCCGGCAACCATACCTCCCCAACCGAAACACAATACATGAACAATATGTTGCTTTACGGCGGGTTATGAGGGAGGCGTTGGTACCGCCTCGGGCGAGTTCTAATGGCTCAACCACCTTTAAATTACCACTATCAGCAGTTCAGTAAACAAGATGGCCGCCGCTACAAAATGGCGGGTTACACATTCTTTCTTTCAAAACCGTTGAATAAAAGTCAACGGTCACACTATCAACAAACGGTGTTAGTTATATCCAACAAATAACTCGCGAACACACATCATATATTGTACTATCAGAATAACACATTTTTCACACAAATGTCAATTCTTTGACATACAGATGGAGTTGTTTTCAGCCGAAACGACGTATATTTACTGATAGCGATACTTTGATATATGCTTTCACTAACTGCTGCCTGCGGCTTTGCTCACGTAGGCTTCAATTTTCACGCTTTTCCAGATTTTATACCAGCAAACAGCTCTCATTTACTTACCCCTAAGTTTAAAATTATAACTTATTTCATTATAGACGTATTGAAATGTAACGAAACCTTAAAGCTTAAGTCAAACTCTAAAGATTTAGTGAAACTTTAAAGCTTAAGTGACTTACTGGCAATACATAAGTGAAAACCGCATTAAAATCGGTTAAGCCGTTTCTGAGGTGGTAGAAATATAGTTCGACTGGGGAGGTACAACCGCCGCCCTCATAATCTGCCGTACTTACTTACTTGTGTTTCGGTTGGAGAGGTGAGGTTGCCGGCTACACTTGAAGTGAGGCGACCATCTTAGTCCTCAGGAGTAGCAACGTATCTATGTTCGAGCTCAGATAGGGTTTCACTCGTGTTTGTGGTTATGCGTGGATGTCTATGGGCTGATACTGCTTAGCATCGGGTAGTTTGCACGCTGGTTTGCTACTCTTCTCATATTAAAAAATGTACAGATAGAAATAGGTTACAATTTTAATATTTGTATACGGACGTGGCAGAACGTGTGGGTGCGATTGAAGAGCAGTTAGTTATTTTCTATTTATTTACCAGCTTTCGACGCTTTGAGCAAATAAAAATGGATATTATAGAAAATACACAGGTCTTATTTAACCCTATTTTCATATTTTAAGGTAACTTATAAAAATAATAATAATATCATACAAATTTTCGTCATTTATTTTACCCCCTTACCTTCCTTAGTTCTCATGCTATAAAAAGCACACACACACGCACGCGCACACGCACGCGCACACACACGCGCACACACACACACACACACACACAGAGAGAGAGAGAGAGAGAGAGATAGAGAGAGTGGATAGTTGCATCCAATATATAAAATAGAAGTTTCATCTGAAGTCAATCACAGATGCGTTGCTGCTTCCGATGACTGAACTGGACACTTCACGTGCAGATACTGGGTTTCACATCTTTCCACCAAATCGCAATAATTGTAAATAAAATTAATTATTTATTTATTGAAATATGGCATTTAACATTTTAAAACTGTAATAAAATCATTACCTAAACAATATACATATAGCGAGCCCGCGCCCATACGCCACGGTGCCAAGAAAGCCGGACGCATTCCCGCATTGAAAAGCGATCACGATTTTCATGCGAGATATGAGTCGACCTTCTTGTCACCAGCAGCGTCGATCAAATGTAGTTAACTTTATTTAACGGCTTTTTTCTCCAGGTCAACGTTAGCCTACAAGCGCTCAAAGCCGAAGTACTGATTAAGGTCATTGTATGCTTGAAATTCACTAAGTTTACGTAAATTCCTTAATGAAATAAAATTTTTGAATTCCAATTTTAATTTGAATTTATATAGTACAAAATTCTAAATGTAATTAATTTAAATACGGAACGAATTTGTTACGTAAAATTCTGAATATTCAAAGTTTTTCGGGAGGAATTGGGGTCTACAATTGTTATACGTTTGTAAACAACTGGGGATTTTGGGTACTTGTACACAATAAGGTACGACTCAATATGGGCGTCCAATTTGAAACTTCAGTAATTTTAAGGCTTATTTAAATCAGCCTTATTTTTGTGGGCGGGAGGTCTGGTAAGTAAAATGGAAACCGAATTGTACTTAAAAAATCTTTTTTACTACTTATAATTATCTATTTTATTTAGTAACTGAGAAGGACAAGGTTTATCACCACTTAAAATAAAATATTTGACAAAAAACCTAAAAAAATCAAAAAAGGAAAAGAACGAAAATACAGTTCTTTTTTTAATACAAACAAATAGTACCACGTTTGATCGACGGCGCCGGTCACAAGAAGGCTGGTTCATATCTCGCGCAGAGAATTGCGATTACTATTCAACGCGGAAATGCAGCTAGTGTTCCATGCCCCATAGACACGGACTCCCTTTAGATTGTTTAAGTTAGTCTTTTAATCTAATTAGTTTTAAGATTTTCATTTAATTTCATTGTAAAGAAATGTTTGTAAATGAAAAAATATATATATAAAAAATAAACATTAAAAAAATAACAAAATTAAAACAAAAAAAATAAAAATTACTACCATCAGAAAACCTAAGACAAGCAATTTGAACTCCCTTCTTCCTATATATATGTACATATAAAAATGACTCATACATATATATGTCGGGGTCAGGTGGCCGATAAGTATGGGTGTCTCATCTTCAGACATTATTTGTAGGCAAAATGTGGGTATACGGGCAATTAACAAAGAAATGAAAGTCACTCAACCGAT